>JAWPHD010025448.1:0-16250 GCA_037043455.1 Cyrtodaria siliqua
CTCCCCCACTCGATTTGATCGTTTTGATATTCAATATCCCTGTGACTGTATCTACTATCTGTATCAGTAAGGCCACATAAAAACATATGTGTGGTTCAGGTAACCCGACCGATCCTATTTTAAGGGGCCGGACCCTAAAAACTTTTCATGCAAAAAAAAATAAAAATAAAAATAAAAATCACAAAAAAAATCACAAAAAAAAAAATCAAAAATTCAAAAAAAATTAAAATTAAAAAAAAAAAAAAATCAAAAAAATTCAAAAAAAAAAAAAAATAATAATAATAATAATAATAAATCAATGAAAAATGTTGATAATACCAAAAAAATCGAACTCAAGGTGTCGTAATTTAACATATTAAATTCATTATCAGAATTGAATTCATTACTGAGAAAGAAAAAAAAAGCCTACCTACCTACCCTATTTTTTTGCCAGTGTTACCTGAACCACATATTATTTTGTTTGGCCTAATTTTCTACTGGTTATGACCGACCATCCTTCCAAGTTTGAAGACCTTAGGTCCAACCATTCTCTAGTTATTGATCGGACATTGTCTAGTTATTGATCGGGGATCGTTTTGATAGTTAAGGTCACCGCGACCTTTACGTTTGACCTAGTGACCCCAAAATCAAGAAGGGTCATCTACTGGTCATGACCAACCATCCTTCCAAGTTTGAGGACCCTAGGTCAAACCATTGTGTAGTTATTGATCGGACATCGTTTTGATAGTCACGGTCACCGCGACCTTGATCGTTGACCTAGTGACCCCAAAATCAGTAGGGGTCATCTAATTGTCATGACAAACCATCCTTCCAAGCTTGAGGACCCTAGGTCCAACCATTCTGTAGTTATTGATCGACATCGTTTGTGACACAGACAGACATACCTACATACCTACAGAAAGCACAAAATCAATATACCACACTTTGTATTGGGGAGCCATAAATATGTAAAAAAAAAAAAACATATAAAAAAATATAAAACATTTGGAGGCGTGAGGTTGGTATGGAGGCCCAGGTGGTGGGGGGGGGACATAGCTATATGTATACGAATTGACCAAAACAACACAGAAATATGTATATAAATTACGGTGGTGGAGGGTGGGGTGGGTTGAGGGGGCCCGGGTGGGGAAGAGGGAGCCCATGCCCCAAGATGGGTGAAGTATGAATAAAATGCATACCGGTAATGCTATAAGAAATCCCAAACCAAAATTATAGATATATACAACAGCTTACAAGGAAACATAGATCTGCCTTTATTGCACATTTTATGGGCCATCACAATTTGGGTTCCATGGGAGCCCAGAATTTGCAGAAGACAAAATTACTTATGCAATCCTTTACAACATACTGTAAGGAAACCAATTCCCAAATTTAGTTGAGCTAGGACAAGAAATATATGAGATATAGACCTGTAAACACAGATTACACGCAAAATTTGATGTGATAGATACATATTTTAAGGAATTTGGGTTCCATGGGAGCCCATGGGTTACCGGAAACAAAGTTGCTTAATCAGTGGTTAATATAATGCTATAATGAAGCCCATGGCCAAATTTGGTTGTGCTAGGATAAGAAATGTAAGAGACATAGACTTGTAAACACAGCTTACACGCAAACCTTGATGTGGGACGCCTACGTCGAGATGATTACATCTTCGAATAGTCGAGCTAAAAATTATATGTTGGAGGTGGGGGTGAAAAAAGAGTGTTCCCCTCCACCCAAATTGAGGTGCGTTGATGGCAATGTCTAAAACCCTGGTGAACTGCCCTGCAAGGTAAAAACCTTCATTTTTGGTGTGTGTTTTTTTTTCGTATCCTAGACGCAGGAGCCAATGAGCCAATATTTGAGACTTTCTAGTAAGTAAGAGCTCCATGTACTGGTCCCAGAAGCAATAGGATTCCTTATCATTAAGAGTATGGGTATTATACTTTCGGAGTTATTGCCTGGAATGCATATTTCCATGAGGTCATGATGACCTTGACCTTTTATACTAAAATCAACAGGGTTCCTTGTCTTACCAAGTGCAAAGTACCTGTTATAGGCCTACTACTTCTGGAGTTATTGCGCACAATGCATAATGTATGTCCACAAGAGGTCATGGCATCATTAAATTTATAAATACATGTATATATACTGAACCAAACAGCTATCGCACCAGTAGACAATACCTTTGATATATGAACTTATTATATCCGACTGGTACCGTGATTTGAATGTTTTTTTTAAATTTACATTCGTTATTGACAAGACAATTGTCTCATTCAGAATGAAATTTGTTTTGATTTATTGATTGTTATTACTGAAATATAATATTAAAGGTATTGTCTACTGGTGCATTAGCTGTTTGGTTCAGTATAATTCACACTCTACATTTTCGAATGGGTTAATGTCTCCTTAACATTACAAGGGGTAACCGTAAAAATATTGTCACTAATATATAGAACAAGACACAATAGTTCAGCATTGAGACCCCAGCAAATCAACATTTTTACTTACTCTCTAGATACTGGGTCAAGACCTGGTATTGTAGAGGGGTTCTTGCCACTCTGAAAAGAAATAAAATGTGTATCATGTAAAACATAATTATGTCCTGTTCAAATCCAATGGCAGATCGCAATCGGTTATCTCCCCTTATCGTCCGCTAGGAGCGCCACCTTACCCGGTCCAGCAGCTCTGTTTATATGGAAACACGCTGCTTAACTTCTACACAATTGCACTTTGGTACATATCATGGAATCAAAGTTTGGTAGTCTTACAATCATTCAGTTAAAGGCAGAATTTAAAAAAAGAAGTGCAAACAAGCCGGCAAAAAGAAGGATTTGGTCGAAAGGCGCGTATAATTATCAAAAATAGAGTGGATGCTGAGCGCTTCATTCGGCCGTGAAAAACCTGCCTTGATTTTTAATTTTACAAGTGTTCAGTCTTGACAAAGTTGTTCACACACGTGATTTAATTTACCAATAACCTGATCTACAGTGGTTTTGCTTCACATGCAAACAAATAGCTTTTTGTTTTCTTATTTCTATTGCTAACAACATCCGACATCCTTGACACCACAATGTACTGAAAAGTGGGTGGGGTATTTTTTTCAATCATGTTAAAATCAATTATTTGTGTTTGAATATTTTATGTATTATGCAAAATAATGCAAATATAAATTATGTTTGCTGATTGAGGGGTGTGCAATGGTAGGGGAGGTGATACTGGAGAAGAGGAGGCAGACCCCACCCCCACTTGCCCCCACTAAGGAAGCACGTTTAAGCCCAAACTACACCTCTGTATTTCTCCCAACAGCCCCCCCCCCCCCACCCACCCCCACACAGGAAAAACATTTCTTCCCTGTCATTTAGATTGTTTTATTTGAATATAATAATAACCTGTTGTACTGAATTTCATTTCAGGTTAGAAGCATATAAGAGGAACAAATACTTTGGACATCACCTGATGTAAGTGAACCCGACTACTACATTAAGCTTCCAGACAACAGTTCCTACAAAGATGTCAACTCAGACTACATTCTGTAACATACAATGTTGACAGCAGGTACATGCAATAAGTATGTGTACTTATGCTAAAGTACTATTGTTTCAACATCAACACGATATATAATTATAAAGCTTTTGAAAGTAACAATTCAAGAAATATTTTCAATCATGTATGTTATTTTTACCACAAATGCATTTTAAACAGTTTTCTAATTGCATAATATATGCGGAGAAGATGACAGTCATTTAAATATAATCACATATATATTTTTTCATTAGACTGGTGTGGAATAACAGGTCCATGTTGTAATATCTGACGGATGGCCTTTGGATGGACATTAAGACACGCACTATATGTATATATATTTAATAACTCCAATACTACATCTTGGTACAATGGAGTCTAAATAATGGCACAAGGATTACCTGTTTTTCCAAGCTTCAGTGTAAGCGAACCAGCAGTGGATACAAGATGGAAAAAGTGGACCATGCGCTAAAAAAACTTATTTGTTGGGTTGGAAATAAAAGAAGACGGAAACGCGCACTTTTATTGCATTATGCTGGAGAGGAAGTAAGTGACATTTTCGACACTTTGCCTGACAACGGAGACAATTACAAAATTGCCTTAGATAAACTTACGGACTATTTTGCACCAAAGAAATGCACCCAATACGAGGTCTACAAATTTTGTCAAACCAAACAAGAATGCAATGAAAGCATAGATACTTTTCATACACGTCTCACGAAACTAGGTGAAAATTGTGAATTTGTTGACAAAGACAAAGAAATTAAATCGCAAATTATACAAGGGTGCTCATCAACTAGGCTAAGAAGAAAAGCACTTAGAACTGAACTGAGCCTTGATGAACTGATTAAAGAAGCTAGTTCACTTGAACTTTCCGACAAACACGCGTCAGAAAATAACACAGTCGAAACAAATGCTGTGCAGCGAAAACCAAGAAAACCTATTAATAACTATGCTCAAGTTTCAAGGAATAAATCAAAACAGAACACAACAACAAAATGTCGAAATTGTGGCAAAAACTATCCCCATATAGATTCAAAATGCCCCGCACAAGGTAAAACATGTAACTAATTACCATAAGGAAAACCACTTCGAGGTCGTATGCCAAAACAACGGTATTCGCATCATGAAATACACAATGTTGATGACAGTGAATCAAATGACAGTGAAACAAGTGACAATGATTACGTGGACCATAGTTTCGGTTTGTCAAAAGATCACAGTGTGCATGCGTTATCATCACGACCAAAGATAAACGTTCGGATATAACCCTGTCAATATTTTGATTGAGACCGGAAGTTCGATTACCGTTATAGATGAACACTGTAACAACAGCATGTCTATAATTTAAACCAGAACTCTGCAAAACGGATATCAGAGTATATGCATATGGTGCCAACACAACGTTGAAATTACTTGGAAAATTTCAAACGACTATCGAATCCAAGAACAAAATAATAACAGCGCCAGTCTATGTCTCAGAAGGAAAATATGGGAATTTGCTGTGCTACATGACCTCTGTTGAACTGCAAACTATCCCTGAAATATCAGCGTTGGAGTCGATGATTTATGCAACAGATACTCAAGAGTATTTACGGGCCTAGGAAATGTGTACAAATAGACTTGCATCTGGACACAAATATTCAGCCGGTAACACAACCGCACAGGATAATACCATCTCACCTGAGACAACAAGATGAAAGTGAACTTAAACGACTAGAGGACTTGGACATTATAGAATGTGTTGATGGACCACATATTGGGTATCGCAATAGTTGTTGCACCAAAACCAAAAAGTAAAACTAATGAAATCAGGATTTGTGTAGATACGAGACTACCAAATCAGGCCATCAAACGCAAAGGTCATATAATTCCTACTATCAATGACATGATCTTGGAATTGAATGGTGCCAAGGTTTTCTCAAAACTTGATCCCCATCAAGGATATCATCAACTTGAACTTTCCGAAGCGTCACGTAACGTAACAACGTTGAGAGGGGATGTAGTGTCGTACAGTGCATGTTTACATTGTAGCCACACCTCATATGCAAATTAGCTAGAGGTAATTGTCTCTCAGATAGCAGCATATATTAGTTAGCTATTAGACTCCGTTGTACCAAGATGTAGTACTAGAGTTAACTAATACATGCTGCTATCTGAGAGACAATAACCGCTATCTGATCTGCATATGAGGTGTGGCTACAATGTAAACATGCACTGTACGACACTACACATGTGACTATGTGAAGCAGACGTTATGTTTCCGTGATTGGACGACATCAATAAAAGTGCTGATAATGACAATTTATTAGAGAGTCGAGGGAAACATTTAAGTCTATAATACACTAAAAAAAAACTACCGGTATTTTTAAATGTTATATTAAACTAGTTTATCACATAACTTGCGATTATTGCGATTATAAAGCCATACATGTATTAATCATATTACACCAGTGTAAGAAATATGCAAATGAATGCCGCATTATCGTGTGTTCTTTTCCGTTTGCTTGGTGTGCATCGGAATCACCTCGTAGATTTCCAGTGTTTAAAATAGCGGATTACGGAAATCAATAAGGTAGTTCCTTTGTTTGGTGTGTATGAATGAGGACAAGATTCAACATGCGACATCTGCCAACGACAACATATATAGGAAACTACAATATTGTTTTCTTCTATTCTTGGAGTTTGGAGTGAATGTCACATTCATGTTTATTTAATACAGAATGTATTAACTTAAGTCGTTGGATGAAATTGACAGCCTCCCATCTGACATACAAATTATAATTGTATTCAATCTGTTTAACAATAATATTATACGATTATTGCCAAACATCGGCATTGTGTAAAATAACTTACCAATAAAATAAATATGTATGTTGTTTACTTCACTATTTCAAGTTTTCAGTCCTATCTAGACGGTGTCTACTTGTAGCAGTGAGCTCAATGCTCAACTTTATAGTGTTGCTACACTGAAATATCAAGCCATAGATGCATGACATAATACCCCAGCCACGCTGTTGCATATAATGACAATACTTTAAAGGAACACAGCAATTTTGATTTGTTTGAAACTTGCGGCATCCCATTTTGTTTTTTGAAATCTTAATTTTTATTTAATTCAAATCATACTGGATTAATAAATCAAGGTGCCAAATTTAATGCTTGATGTAAAGTTCAAGATTTTCATGTGTCCCTTTAACTGCAAATTTACTTTTTGTTATATATATGTTATTTTTATACGGTGTGATGGGTTGGCTCCCCTGACCCCTCACATCTATGACAGGGAGAATAAATGGGTTACCATATGGTGACTGAAAAAAGAAAAGATTTTATAGTTGTATTATTTACAAGTTTTCTTTTATAATAGTTATGTGAATTGCTGGAGTTACAAGGATTAAATTAATTATGGATAAAGAATGTTGAAAGATGAATAAATTTAACACAAGGTCCTAGGAATCCGCATATTCACATGTCTCGCCTAACGGGGGCTGGACTTAAAAACAAAAAGGTCAATAATGCTAAATGAAATTTTGTAAACATGTTACTAACTAAAAACAATGGAGTTTGCGGTTTGCTGAGATGACATTTAAGTGCATTTGTTTTATTATTAAAAATAAGAGGCCCAAGAGGGCCTGTGGACGCTCCACGGGCTAAAACGGCTCTTATATCAAGGATTGTTGACATAAAATTCCCATCAGTACTTCTTTTTTAACACATTGCAAAAACAACAGGGATAGGATGGCCTTATATCGCTCACCTGGTAATCATGGGCAACAAGTCTGCTGTGTCTAGTCTGGCATGGGTATTTTTTTAATTTGTCCCACTTTCTTCTATGAATGAAATTTCATAAAAATGGGTGGGGGGAGGAGGTTTATATTAACATTTTAAACAAATATGGTAATGATCAGATTTATGAAAGGCAAATATAATATAACATTTTTCAACAAATCAAGGGCCATAACTCTGTCGTTACGAACAAATCCAACAAGACGTTTAGGAGGAGTAGCACAGACAAGAAATGTAAAAGAAAAAATGTCAAGTCGCCGCAACTCCTTCAAAAATCAACGAACCGGAAAAACGCAAAAGGCACAACTAAAAATCATAGCAATGCTTCTTGCTTACACAGTATTAACAAAACAAAAAAAAAAAAAAAAAAAAACGAATGTAATTTTAAAAAAAATGAAATAAAAACAAACAAAAAAATCTCAAAAAAAGAAAAAAGAAAGGAGGCCCAAGAGGACCTATGGACGCTCTATTGGCTAACATGGCTCTTATAACATCAATGAAGCGAGTGACTGCAATTTACTTTTTTGAAAGTTTTGGGCAAAATACAGCATTTTTAACTAAATCAAGGACCATAACTAAATAATCTGGTAAAGTTTGGTAATGATCAGATGAAAAATGAAGGCCCTACTGTATTAACGATGCAAAATATAGCATTTTTAACTAAATTAAGAGCCATAACTCATTTGTTACTGGTCCGATATGGCAGGTTTTCGAAATTGGCCAATAGAGTTAAAAAATAAATAAATAAATAAATTATCAATAAAAAAATAAAATTTATAATATAAAAAAAAAAAAAAAAAGAAAGTCATACAATCTGGTAAAGTCTGGTAAAGATCAGATGCAAAATGAAGGACCTATCGTATTAACGAGGCAAATTGTAGCATTTTTAACGAAACCAAGGGCCATAACTCCGCTGTTACTGGTCCGATCAAGCTGGTTTTCGAACTTGTCCGAGTTTTTATTGTCATTAACAATCTGATAGAGATTGGTAAAGATCGGATGAAAAATAAAGACCCTATCGTCATAACGAGGCAAAATATAGCATTTCTGATAAAATCAAGGGCCATAACTTCGCTGTTACTGGTCCGATCGGGCTGGTTTTCAAAATTGTCTAAGCTTTCATTGACACTAACAATCTGGTAAGGATTGGTAAATATCGGATTAACAATGAAGCTCCTATCATCTTAACGAGGCAAAATATAGCATGTTTGACTAAATCAATGGCCATAACTCCGCTGTTACTGGTTTGATCTGGCTGACTTTTAAGCTTGTCTGAGCGTTCATTGACATTAACAATCAGACTAAGCTTGGTAAAGATCGGATGAAAAATGAAGGCCCTATCCTCTTAACTAGGCAAAATATGGCATGTTTAACTAAATCAAGGGCCATAACTCCGCTAATACTAGTTTGATCTGGCTGGTTTTCAAACTTGCCCGAGCTTACATTAACACTAACAATCTGATAAAGTTTGGTAAAGATCGGATGAACAATGAAGCCCCTATCACCTTAACGAGGCAAAATAAAGCCTTTTTAACTAAATCAAGGGCCCTAACTGCGCTGTTACTGCCCCGATATGGCTGGTTTTCAAACTTGCCCAAGCCTTCATTAACACTAACAATCTGATAAAGTTTGGTAAAGATTGGATGAACAATAAAGTCCTATCACCTTAACGAGGCAAAATAAAGCATTTTTAACTAAATCAAGGGCCATAACTCCGCTGTTACTGGTCCGATCAGGCTGGTTTTCGATCACCTTTATCAGTTTTTATTAACATTCACACTTGCATTCGTTTAGTGCAGTGTGGCGGCTGTAAAAAGTCTCCCCGTGCTACGAATCAGTAGTGTTATTTTTACTGGTCCTTTGGGACCAGCGAGCCCAATATAGGTGGCTTTGAAGTAGAATACCGCTTAAGCCGGTGCTAGGGGGCGTGAGAGGTGTTGCTTCTTTCATTACTTCTCATGAACTCAATAAAACCGAGTCTGCTGCTTTATTCTCTTAATTGTGTTTGTTGCTCCCAAAGGATCACCTTTATCAGTATTTATTTTCATTGACATTAACAATCTGATCAAGCTTGGTAAAGATCGGATGAAAAATGAAGGCGAGGCAAAATATAGCATTTTTAATTAAATCAAGGGTCATAACTCCGCTGTTACTGGTCCGATCTGGCTGGTGTTCGAACTTGTGCGACCTTTCATTGATATTAACAATCTGTTAAAGATTGGTAAAGATCAGATGAAAAATAAAGGCCCTATCGTCTTAACGAGGTAAAAGTTAACGGACAGACGACGGACGGACGACGGACAACTCTCCATCCCATCAGCTCTGCTGACCCTTGGCCAGTAGATCTAAAAATCATTTTTTTTATATATTTTAAACAAACAAAAAAAGAAAACAAGAGCTGTCGGAGAACAGCGCAGCTCGACTATTCGATTTTTCAGAAAATAATATATTATATAGCTAGTATATACCATCAGAAAACAAGGCTAAATAATGTGGGGTGGGGTCGGGGGATGGGGCTTGTATAGAAATTCGGGCCGATATAAAATTATGTGGAATTTTATTATTTTTATCTGTTTAATCCAAAATTGCTGTCATTTTAAAGAAATTTGTGGTTGCACATCCAACATTCAACATAGCTATATATGTGTAAACAAAACTTTTCACCCCCGAGTTTCAAGTGGGGAAGGGGTAGGGGTGGAGGGGGACGGCAACATAGCTATATGTGTAAGAACTGACCAAAACAACACAGAAATATCTATAAAAAAATAAATCGAGTTTTGGATGAGGGTGGTGGTGGGGGAGAGGCAGGGGGTGACAAAATAGTTATTTGTAAGAATTGACAAAAACAACACAGAAATATGTAAAAGAAAAAATTAAAAAATCGAGTTTCAAGTGTTGGGGGTCGTGTGGGGGCTGGCAACATAGAAATATGTAAAATATGTAAAACAATAATTTAAAACAAAAAACAAAAAAAATAAATTAAAAACAAATATTCCACTTTCAAGTGCGTGTGATGGGGGGGGGGGGGCGGGGGAGTGGGTAAGGGGGAGAGGGCAAGGAAGAGGCAGTGTGTGCATGTGGGTAAGGGGGAGAGGGGCAAGGGAGAGAGGCAGTGTGTGTATGTGTAAGAATTGACCAAAACGACACAGAAATATGTAAAAAAAAATAATTAAAAAATCCAGCTATGTAAGAATTGACAAAAACAACACAGAAATATGTAAAAAAAATAAAAAAATTGAGTTTCGAGTGTTGGGGGTCGGGGGAGGTGTGAGGGGGGGGGGTGAAAAGGGTGCAAGTGGGAGAGGCAGGGTGTGTATGTGTAAGAATTGACCAAAACGACACAGAAATATGTAAAAAAAAAATCCATCTATGTAAGAATTGACCAAAACAACACAGAAATATGTAAAAAAAAAAATCCAGTTCTGAGGTGTAAGAATTAACTAAAACAACCCAGAATTATGTAAAAAAAAAATACAAAAAAAATGAGTTTCGAGTGGGATGTGTGGGGTGGGAAGGCGGGGCGGGAGTGGGGGGCAACATATATGTATAAGAAGCTATGTAAGAATTGACCAAAACAACACGGAAATATGTAAAAAAAAAAAAATATTCAAGTTTCGAGGGTGGGGTGTGGGGTGGGGTGGGGATGGGGGACAAAATAGCTATGTGTAAGAATTGACAAAAACAACACAGAAATATTTTTTAAAAAAATCGAGTTTTGAGTGGAGGGGGTGGGTGGGGGCAGACAGGGGGTGACAAAATAGCTATGTGTAAGAATTGATAAAAACAACACAGAAATATGTAAAAAAAAAAATCGAGTTTCGAGTGTTGGGGTCGGGTGGTGGTGGTGTGGGGGGTGGGGGGGCTGTTTGGGTTGGTGGGGGGGGGGGGGGTTAAAACATCCAGCTTTGTTAAAATTGACCAAAACGAAAATTATAAATTAAATACAAATATTCCACTTTATAGTGTATGTTGGGGGTTGTGGGGCAGGGGGGAGGCAGGGGGTGTATGTGTAAAAATTGACCAAAACGACACAGAAATATGTAAAAATAAAAAATAAAAAATCCAGCTATGTAAGAATTGACCAAAACAACACAGAAACATGTAAAAAAAAAAACACTTCCAGTTTTGAGTTGGGTGTGGGGGCGGGGGGCTGGGGGCTGGTGGCATGGAGGGGAGGGGGAAAATGGGGCAACATAGCTATGTGTAAGAATTGACAATAACATCAGATATATGTAAAAAATAAATAAAAATTGTGTTTCGAGTGGGGCGGCGGAGGAGGGGTGGGGGAAAGGTGTGGGAAGGGGTGTGGGAGAAATGGGAGTGGGGGTGGGGTGGGGGTAGGGCAACATATATGTGTCAGAAGCTATGTAAGAATTGACCAAAACAACACAGAAATATGTAAAAAAAAAAAATCCAGTTTTGAGTTGGGGGCGGTAGGGGGTCGTGGAGGGGAGGGGTGAAAGGGGGCAACATAGCTATGTATAAGAATTGACAAAAACATCAAAATTATATGAAAAATAAATAAAAATTGTGTTTTGAGTTGGGCGGCGGGGTTGAGGGGGTGGGGGAAAGGTGGGGGAGAGGTGTGGGATGGGTAGGGGGAAAGGTGGGGGTGGGACTGAGGAGGTCAACATATATGTGTAAGAAGCTATGTAATAATAGACCAAAACAACACAGAAATATGTAAAGAAAAAGTTAAAAAAAAGTTTCGATTGGTGGGAGAGAGGGGGTTGGGAAGGGGGAAAGGCGGGGGTGGGAGTGGTGTGGGGAGGCGGCAACATATATATATATATGTATAAGAAGATATGTGTAAGAATTGACTAAAACAACACAAAAATATGTAAAAATAAAATATATGTTTCAAGGTGGGGAGGGGTTGAGAGGCGGGAGGGGTGTGGGAGGAGGGGCAACATATACTTGTAAGAATTGACTATTGACTATAACAACACAGAAATATGAAGAAAAAAAGACGTGTGGTGGGGTGGAGGGTTCGGGTGGAGGGACTATGGGCGGGGTGGAGGAGGGAGCGCATGCCCGAATTAACACTCGGTGAGTTATGAATAAGATGCATAATGGTATAAGAAATCCCAAACCAAAATTATAGATATATACATTCAAACCTAGATCTGCCATTATTGCACATTTTATGGGCCATCACAATTTGGGTTCCATGGGAGAACTGAATTTGCAGAAGACAAAATTACTTACCCAACCCTTTACAACATACTATAAGCAAACCAATTCCCAAATTTAGTTCAGCTAGGACAAGACATGTAAGAGATATGGACCTGCAAACACAGCTTACACTCAAAAAGACACATTTTACACATTCATAATTTGGGTTCCATGGGAGCCCATGGGTTACAGGAACCAAAATTGTTTATGCAGCCCTTAAGATAATGCTATAAGGAAGCCCATGGCCAAATGGCGTTGTTCTAGGATAAGAAATGTAAGAGATAAAGACTTGTAAACACAGCTTACACGCAAACCTTTATGTGGGACGCCGATGGTGATTACATAAGCTCTCTTATTCTTCGAATAGTCGAGCTAAAAAAGATAAAACATCTGGTAAAGTTTGGTAAAGATCAGATGAAAAATGACCGCCCCGTCATATTAACGAGGCAAAATATAGCACTTTTAAACCAATGGCCATAACTCGCTGTTACTGGTCCGATCTGCTGTTTTTTTTTAACTTGTCCGAGCTTTCATTGATATTAACAATCTGTTAAAGTTTGGTAAAGATCGGATGAAAAATGAAGGCCCTTGGCCAGTAGAGCTACACATCATCAGCTCCAAAAAGTAGGTCAAGGTCATAGATGACCTTGGAGCCTGGATTTTGTGCGCAACATGTCGTCTTGTTGTGGTGAGCAATTGTGCCATGTTATTTGCAAATCCGTCCAGGAATGCCAGAGTTATTGACCAGACATGATTTGACCTTTGACCTCCCATGTGTGACCTTGACCTTGGGGCCACATACCAGCATTTTGTGCGCGATACTTTGTCTTGTAGTGAGCACTTGTGCCAAGTTATTTGAAAATCCGTCCAAGATGCCAGTTATTGACCGGACACGATTTGACATTTGACCTCTAAGAGTGACCTTGACCTTGGGACCATGGACCTGGGTTTTGTGCGCGACACGTCGTCTTGTTGTGGTGAGATCTTTCGTCAAGTTATTTGAAAATCGGTCCAGGAATGCCAATTATTGACCGGACATGATTTGACCTTTGAACACTAAGTGTGACCTTGACCTTGGTGGGGGGGTGGATGAGGTGGTGGGTGGCAACATAGAAATATGTAAAAAAAGTAATTAAAAAATCCAGCTATGTAAGAATTGACCAAATCAAAAGCTATAAATTAAATACAAATATTCCACTTTCGAGTGTGTGTGGGATGGGGGGGGGGGGGGGGCAAGGGGAAGAGGCAGGGGGTGTATGTGTAAGAATTGACCAAAACGACACAGAAATATGTAAAAAAAAATATGTAAAAAATCCAGCTATGTAAGAACTGATCAAAACAATACAGAAATATGTAAAAAAAATCCAGTTGGGGTGGTGGCGGGGGGTGGGGCGGGGGGCGTGGAGGGAGGGGGAGGGGGCGACATAGCTATGTGTAAGAAACGACAATAACATCAGAAATATGTAAAACATAAATAAGAAATTAGTTTCGAGTGGGGGGGTGGGGGAGAGGTGTGGGATGGGTGTGGGAGAAGTGAGGTTGGGGTTGGGGAGGCCAACATATATGTGTAAGAAGCTATGTAAGAATTGACCAAAACAACACAGAAATATGTAAAAATAAAAATCCAGTTTTGAGTTGGGGGCGGCGGAGGGGGGTCGTGGAGGGGAGGGGTGAAAGGGGGAAACATAGCTATGTATAAGAATTGACAAAAACATCAGAAATATGTGAAAATTAAATAAAAATTGTGTTTCGAATGGAGCGGTGGGGGTGAGGGGGTGGGGGAAAGGTGGGGGTGAGGTGTGGGATGGTGTGGGGGAGAGGTGGGGGTGGGAGTGGGGTGAGGGCAACATATATGTGTAAGAAGCTATGTAATAATTGACCAAAACAACACAGAAATATGTAAAAAATATATAAATATTCCAGTTTCGGGTGGTGGAGGGGGGTTGGTGGCGTGGAGAGGAGGGGGGGGGGGGGGGGGGGGGGGGGGGGCAACAATATATGTACGAAGATATGTAAGATGCATAATGCTATAAGAAATCCCAAACCAAAATTATAGATATATACATGCTTACATGCAAACCTAGATCTGCCATTATTGCACATGTTATGGGCCATCACAATTTGGGTTCCATGGGGGCCCAGAATTTGCAGAAGACAAAATTACTTACCCAACCCTTTACAACATACTATAAGCAAACCAATTCCCAAATTAAGTTCAGCTAGGACAATAAATGTAAGAGATATAGACATGTAAACACAGCTTACACGCAAACCTGTATGTGGAACGCCGATGGTGATTACATAAGCTCTCTTATTCTTCGAATAGTCGAGCTAAAAAAGGCAAAGCATCTGGTAAAGTTTGGGAAAGATCAGATGAAAAATGACAGCCCCATCATATTAACGAGGCAAAATATAGCACTTTTAAACCAAAGGCCATATCTCCAATGTTACTGGTCCGATATGGCTGGGTTTTTAACTTGTCCGAGCTTTCATTGATATTAAAAATCTGTAAAAGTTTGGTAAAGATCGGATGAAAAATGATGGCCCTTGGCCAGTAGAGCTACACATCATCAGCTCCAAAGAGTAGGTGAAGGTCATAGATGACCTTGGAGCCTGTTTTTTGTGCGCAACATGTCGTCTTGTTGTGGTGAGAAATTGTGCACAAAAAAAACAAAGAAATAAATGAGAAAAAAAAATAATGAAAAATAAATAAATAATTAAAACAAGTTATTTGAAAATCCGTCTAGGAATGCCAGAGTTATTGACCAGACATGATTTGACCTTTGACCTCCCATGTGTGACCTTGACCTTGTGGCCACAGACCTGCATTTTGTGCGCGACACATTGTCGGGGCCATAACAATAAGAAGTCAGTAAGTACTTGAATAGGGGTATGGTGATACATCACTGGTAGGTTTACCACCACTAATTACATGTAAGCCTCGTAGGTGTATTCGAAGGTAGTTCCTATAATAAAAAGTAATCCCTCCTTTTTTGATGAAAACGGGCATTATAAGTAGGGGAAAACTGCCCATTCCTATTCGATTTTGTGGTTGTATGCATAAGAAGCGTATTAATAATTTGTACTGGACCAACATTTTTCATGAGTTCATTTTTGTACCCAGGCACAACTGGTTACATTGGATACAAAAACATTAGCCCAACATTTTTCACGCGTTCAACTTTTGTACCCAGGCACAACTGGTTACATTGGATACAACAAAATTAGCCCAACATTTTTCATGAGTTCATTTTTTTGTACCCAGGCACAACTGGTTACATCGAATACAAAAAAAAATAGCCCAACATTTTTCACGAGTTCATTTTTTTACCTAGGCACAACTGGTTACATGGGATACAAAAGTATTGAACATGTTTCCATTAATAATTAATATATATATATATTGTTTAAGGACATACCTTAGTTTAGGTACATGGTTACACAGGGCTACACCAGGTACAAACTGGGTACAACTAATAATATTAATAGACTTGAGGCAGAGAAATTTTGGGTACATGGTTCCAAAGGGCTACACCAGGTACAAACTGGGTACAAGTGGGTACAACTAATAATATTAATAGATTTTAGGCAGAGCAATTTTGGGTACAGGGTTACACAGGGATACACCAGGTACAAACTGGATACAAGTGGGTACAACTAATAACATTGATAGATTTGAGGCAGAGCAGTTTTGGGTACGTGGTTACAAAGGGATACACCAGGTACAAACTGGGTTCAAGTGGGTACAACTAATAATATTAATAGAGTTGAGGCAAATC
>JAWPHD010025449.1:0-16249 GCA_037043455.1 Cyrtodaria siliqua
TCAGTTCTTACACATATATATTCAGTTCTTACGCATATATATTCAGTTCTTACGCATATATATTCAGTTCTTACACATATATATTCAGTTCTTACACTTATATATTCAGTTCTTACACATATATATTCAGTTCTTATATATATTCAGTTCTTACGCATATATATTCAGTTCTTACGCCTATATATTCAGTTCTTACACATATATATTCAGTTCTTTCACATATATATTCAGTTCTTACGCATATATATTCCGTTCTTACACATATATATTCAGTTCTTACATATATATATTCAGTTCTTACACATATATATTCAGTTCTTACGCATATATATTTAGTTCTTACACATATATATTCAGTTCTTACACATATATATTCAGTTCTTATGCATATATATTCAGTTCTTACGCATATATATTAAGTTCTTACGCATATATTCAGTTCTTACGCATATATATTCAGTTCTTACAAATATATATTCAATTCTTACACATATATATTCAGTTCTTAAACATATATATTCAGTTCTTACACATATATATTCAGTTGTTACGCATATATATTCAGTTTTAATGCATATATATTCAGTTCTTACGCATATATAATCAGTTCTTATGCATATATATTCAGTTCTTATGCATATATATTCAGTTCTTACGCATATATTCAGTTCTTAGGCATATATATTCCGTTCTTACGCATATATATTCAGTTCTTACGCATATATTCAGTTCTTACGCATATATTCAGTTCTTATGCATATATATTCAGTTCTTACGCATATATTCAGTTCTTACGCATATATATTCAGTTCTTACGCATATATATTCAGTTCTTACGCATATATATTCCGTTCTTACACTTATATATTCAGTTCTTAAACATATATATTCAGCTCTTACACATATATATTCAGTTCTTACGCATATATATCAGTTCTTTCGCATATATATTCAGTTCTTACGCATATATTCAGTTCTTATGCATATATATTCAGTTCTAACGCATATATATTCAGTTCTTACGCATATATATTCAGTTCTTACGCGCATATATTCAGTTCTTACTCATATATATTCAGTTCTTAAACATATATATTCAGTTCTTACAAATATATATTCAGTTCTTACGCATATATTCAGTTATTACGCATATATATTCAGTTCTTACGCATATATATTTAGTTCTTACGCATATATATTTAGTTCTTAAACATATATATTCAGTTCTTACACATATATATTCAGTTCTTACGCATATATATTCAGTTCGTATGCATATATATTCAGGTCTTACGCATATATTCAGTTCTTACGCATATATAATCAGTTCTTACGCATATATATTCAGTTCTTATGCATATATATTCAGTTCTTACGCATATATTCAGTTCTTACGCATATATATTCAGTTCTTACGCATATATATTACGTTCTTATTCATATATTCAGTTCTTACGCATATATATTCAGTTCTTACGCATATATATTCAGTTGTTACGCGTATATTCAGTTCTTACGCATATACATTCAGTTCTTACGCATATATTCAGTTCTTACGCATATATATTCAGTTCTTACGCATATATATTCAGTTCTTACGCATATATTCATTTCGTACGCATATATATTCAGTTCTTAGGCATATATATTCAGTTCTTATGCATATATATTCCGTTCTTACACATATATATTCAGTTCTTACATATATATATTCAGTTCTTACACATATATATTCAGTTCTTACGCATATATATTCAGTTCTTACACATATATATTCAGTTCTTACACATATATATTCAGTTCTTACGCATATATATTCAGTTCTTACGCATATATATTCAGTTCTTACGCATATATATTAAGTTATTATGCATATATTCAGTTCTTACGCATATATATTCCGTTCTTACACATATATATTCAGTTCTTACATCTATATATTCAGTTCTTACACATATATATTCAGTTCTTACGCATATATATTCAGTTCTTACACATATATATTCAGTTCTTACACATATATATTCAGTTCTTACGCATATATATTCAGTTCTCACACATATATATTCAGTTCTTACACATATATATTCAGTTCTTACGCATATATATTCAGTTCTTATGCATATATATTCCGTTCTTACGCATATATATTCAGTTCTTACACATATATATTAAGTTCTTACGCATATATTCAGTTCAAACGCATATATATTCAGTTCTTACGCATATATATTCAGTTATTACGCATGTATATTCAGTTCTTAAACATATATATTCAGTTCTTACACATATATATTCAGTTCTTACGCATATATATTCAGTTCTTATGCATATATATTCAGTTCTTACGCATATATTCAGTTCTTACGCATATATAATCAGTTCTTACGCATATACATTAAGTTCTTATGCATATATATTCAGTTCTTACGCATATATTCAGTTCTTACGCATATATATTCCGTTCTTACGCATATATATTCCGTTATTATGCATATATTCAGTTCTTACGCATATATATTCAGTTCTTACGCATATATATTCAGTTCTTACGCATATACATTCAGTTCTTACGCATATATTCAGTTCTTACGCATATATATTCAGTTCTTACACATATATATTCAGTTCTTACATATATATATTCAGTTCTTACACATATATATTCAGTTCTTACGCATATATATTCAGTTCTTACACATATATTTTCAGTTCTTTCACATATATATTCAGTTCTTACGCATATATTCAGTTCTTACGCATATATATTCAGTTCTTACGCATATATATTCAGTTCTTACGCATATATATTAAGTTCTTACGCATAAATATTCAGTTCTTACGCATATATATTCAGTTTTTATGCATATATATTTAGTTCTTACGCATATATTCAGTTCTTATGCATATATAATCAGTTCTTACGCATATATATTCAGTTCTTATGCATATATATTCAGTTCTTACGCATATATTCAGTTCTTATGCATATATATTCCTTTCTAACGCATATATTTTCAGTTCTTACGCATATATTCAGTTCTTATGCATATATAATCAGTTCTTACGCATATATATTCAGTTCTTACGCATATATATTCAGTTCTTACACATATATATTCAGTTCTTAAACATATATATTCAGTTCTTAAACATATATATTCAGTTCTTACACATATATATTCAGTTCTTACGCATATATATATTCAGTTCGTATGCATATATATTCAGTTCTTACGCATATATTCAGTTCTTACGCATAATATATAATCCGTTCTTACGCATATATATTCAGTTCTTATGCATATATATTCAGTTCTTACGCATATATTCAGTTCTTACGCATAATATATAATCCGTTCTTACGCATATATATTCAGTTCTTATGCATATATATTCAGTTGTTACGCGTATATTCAGTTCTTACGCATATACATTCAGTTCTTACGCATATATATATTCAGTTCTTACGCATATATATTCAGTTCTTACGCATATATATTCCGTTCTTACACATATATTCAATTCTTACGCATATACATTCAGTTCTTACGCATATATATTCAGTTCTTACGCATATATATTCAGTTCTTACGCATATATATTCAGTTCTTACGCATATATATTAAGTTATTATGCATATATTCAGTTCTTACGCATATATATTCCGTTCTTACACATATATATTCAGTTCTTACATATATATTCAGTTCTTACACATATATATTCAGTTCTTACGCATATATATTCAGTTCTTACACATATATATTCAGTTCTTACACATATATATTCAGTTCTTACGCATATATATTCAGTTCTTATGCATATATATTCAGTTCTTACGCATATATATTCAGTTCTTACGCATATATTCAGTTCTTAAGCATATATATTCAGTTCTTATGCATATATATTCAGTTCTTACGCATATATATTCAGTTCTTACACATATATATTCAGTTCTTAAACATATATATTCAGTTCTTACACATATATATTCAGTTGTTACGCATATATATTCAGTTTTTATGCATATATATTCAGTTCTTACGCATATATTCAGTTCTTACGCATATATAATCAGTTCTTATGCATATATATTCAGTTCTTACGCATATATTCAGTTCTTACGCATATATATTCCGTTCTTACGCATATATATTCAGTTCTTACGCATATATTCAGTTCTTACGCATATATTCAGTTCTTATGCATATATATTCAGTTCTTACGCATATATTCATTTCTTACGCATATATATTCAGTTCTTACGCATATATATTCAGTTCTTACGCATATATATTCAGTTCTTACACATATATATATTCATTTCGTACGCATATATATTCAGTTCTTAGGCATATATATTCAGTTCTTATGCATATATATTCCGTTCTTACACATATATATTCAGTTCTTACATATATATATTCAGTTCTTACACATATATATTCAGTTCTTACGCATATATATTCAGTTCTTACACATATATATTCAGTTCTTACACATATATATTCAGTTCTTACGCATATATATTCAGTTCTTACACATATATATTCAGTTCTTACGCATATATTCAGTTATTACGCATATATATTCAGTTCTTACGCATATATATTCAGTTCTTACACATATATATTCAGTACTTAAACATATATATTCAGTTCTTACATATATATATTCAGTTCTTACGCATATATATTCAGTTTTTATGCATATATATTCAGTTCTTACCCATATATTCAGTTATTATGCATATTAATCAGTTCTTACGCATATATATTCAGTTCTTATGCATATATATTCAGTTCTTACGCATATATTCAGTTCTTATGCATATATATTCCGTTCTAACGCATATATTTTCAGTTCTTACGCATATATTCAGTTCTTATGCATATATAATCAGTTCTTACGCATATATATTCAGTTCTTACTCATATATATTCAGTTCTTACACATATATATTCAGTTCTTAAACATATATATTCAGTTCTTAAACATATATATTCAGTTCTTACACATATATATTCAGTTCTTACGCATATATATTCAGTTCGTATGCATATATATTCAGTTCTTACGCATATATTCAGTTCTTACGCATATATAATCAGTTCTTACGCATATATATTCAGTTCTTATGCATATATATTCAGTTGTTACGCGTATATTCAGTTCTTACGCATATACATTCAGTTCTTACGCATATATATTCAGTTCTTACGCATATATATTCTTTTCTTACACATATATATATTCAGTTCTTACGCATATATATTCAGTTCTTACGCATATATATTCCGTTCTTACACATATATTCAATTATTACGCATATACATTCAGTTCTTACGCATATATATTCAGTTCTTACGCATATATATTCAGTTCTTACGCATATATATTCAGTTCTTACGCATATATATTAAGTTATTATGCATATATTCAGTTCTTACGCATATATATTCCGTTCTTACACATATATATTCAGTTCTTACATCTATATATTCAGTTCTTACACATATATATTCAGTTCTTACGCATAATATTCAGTTCTTACACATATATTATTCAGTTCTTACACATATATATTCAGTTCTTACGCATATAAATTCAGTTCTCACAGATATATATTCAGTTCTTACACATATATATTCAGTTCTTACGCATATATATTCAGTTCTTACGCATATATATTCCGTTCTTACGCATATATATTCAGTTCTTACACATATATATTCAGTTCTTACGCATATTTTCAGTTCTTCCGCATATATATTCAGTTCTTACGCATATATATTCAGTTCTTACGCATGTATATTCAGTTCTTAAACATATATATTCAGTTCTTACACATATATATTCAGTTCTTACGCATATATTTTCAGTTCTTATGCATATATATTCAGTTCTTACACATATATTCAGTTCTTACGCATATAATCAGTTCTTACGCATATATATTCCGTTCTTATGCATATATTCAGTTCTTACGCATATATATTCAGTTCTTACGCATATATATTCAGTTCTTACGCATATACATTCAGTTCTTCTCATATATACAGTTCTTACGCATATATATTCCGTTCTTACACATATATATTCAGTTCTTACATATATATATTCAGTTCTTACACATATATATTCAGTTCTTACGCATATATATTCAGTTCTTACTCATATATTTTCAGTTCTTTCACATATACATTCAGTTCTTACGCATATATTCAGTTCTTACGCATATATATTCAGTTCTTACGCATATAGTTTCAGTTCTTACGCATATATATTCAGTTCTGACGAATATATATTCAGTTCTTACGCATATATATTCAGTTCTTACGCATATATTCAGTTCTTACGCATATCTATTCAGTTCTTATGCATATATATTCAGTTCTAACGCATATATATTCAGTTCTTAGGCATATATTCAGTTCTTACACATATATATTCAGTTCTTACGCATATATATTCATTTCTTACACATATATATGTTCAGTTCTTACGCATATATATTCAGTTCTTACGCATATATATTCAGTTCTTACGCATATATATTCAGTTCTTACGGATATATATTGAGTTTTTATGCATATATTCAGTTCTTACGCATATATATTCCGTTCTTACACATATATATTCAGTTCTTACATCTATATATTCAGTTCTTACACATATATATTCAGTTCTTACGCATATATATTCAGTTCTTACACATATATATTCAGTTCTTACACATATATATTCAGTTCTTACGCATATAAATTCAGTTCTCACACATATATATTCAGTTCTTACACATATATATTCAGTTCTTACGCATATATATTCAGTTCTTACACATATATATTCCGTTCTTACGCATATATATTCCGTTCTTATGCATATATTCAGTTCTTACGCATATATATTCAGTTCTTACGCATATATATTCAGTTCTTACGCGTATATTCAGTTCTTACGCATATACATTCAGTTCTTACGCATATATTCAGTTCTTACGCATATATATTCCGTTCTTACACATATATATTCAGTTCTTACATATATATATTCAGTTCTTACACATATATATTCAGTTCTTACGCATATATATTTAGTTCTTACACATATATATTCAGTTCTTACACATATATATTCAGTTCTTATGCATATATATTCAGTTCTTACGCATATATATTAAGTTCTTACGCATATATTCAGTTCTTACGCATATATATTCAGTTCTTACAAATATATATTCAGTTCTTACGCATATATATTCAGTTCTTACACATATATATTCAGTTCTTAAACATATATATTCAGTTCTTACACATATATATTCAGTTGTTACGCATATATATTCTGTTTTAATGCATATATATTCAGTTCTTACGCATATATTCAGTTCTTACGCATATATAATCAGTTCTTATGCATATATATTCAGTTCTTATGCATATATATTCAGTTCTTACGCATATATTCAGTTCTTAGGCATATATATTCCGTTCTTACGCATATATATTCAGTTCTTACGCATATATTCAGTTCTTACGCATATATTCAGTTCTTATGCATATATATTCAGTTCTTACGCATATATTCAGTTCTTACGCATATATATTCAGTTCTTACGCATATATATTCAGTTCTTACGCATATATATTCAGTTCTTACACTTATATATTCAGTTCTTAAACATATATATTCAGCTCTTACACATATATATTCAGTTCTTACGCATATATATTCAGTTCTTTCGCATATATATTCAGTTCTTACGCATATATTCAGTTCTTATGCATATATATTCAGTTCTTACGCATATATATTCAGTTCTTACGCATATAAATTCAGTTCTTACGCGCATATATTCAGTTCTTACTCATATATATTCAGTTCTTAAACATATATATTCAGTTCTTACACATATATATTCAGTTCTTACGCATATATTCAGTTCTTACGCATATATATTCAGTTCTTACGCATATATATTTAGTTCTTACGCATATATATTTAGTTCTTAAACATATATATTCAGTTCTTACACATATATATTCAGTTCTTACGCATATATATTCAGTTCGTATGCATATATATTCAGTTCTTACGCATATATTCAGTTCTTACGCATATATAATCAGTTCTTACGCATATATATTCAGTTCTTATGCATATATATTCAGTTCTTACGCATATATTCAGTTCTTACGCATATATATTCAGTTCTTACGCATATATATTACGTTCTTATTCATATATTAAGTTCTTACACATATATATTCAGTTCTTACGCATATATATTCAGTTGTTACGCATATATTCAGTTCTTACGCATATACATTCAGTTTTTACGCATATATTCAGTTCTTACGCATATATATTCAGTTCTTACGCATATATATTCAGTTCTTACGCATATATATTCAGTTCTTACACTTATATATTCAGTTCTTAAACATATATATTCAGTTCTTACACATATATATTCCGTTCTTACGCATATATAATCCGTTCTTATGCATATATTCAGTTCTTACGGATATATATTCAGTACTTACGCATATATATTCAATTCTTACGCATATTCTTTCAGTTCTTACGCATATATATTCAGTTCTTACGCATATATATTCAGTTTCTTACGCATATATATTAAGTTATTATGCATATATTTAGTTCTTACGCATATATATTCCGTTCTTACACATATATATTCAGTTCTTACATCTATATATTCAGTTCTTACACATATATATTCAGTTCTTACGTATATATATTCAGTTCTTACACATATATATTCAGTTTCTTACACATATATATTCATTTCTTACGCATATATATTCAGTTCTCACACATATATATTCAGTTCTTACACATATATATTCAGTTCTTACGCATATATATTCAGTTCTTACGCATATATATTCCGTTCTTACGCATATATATTCAGTTCTTACACATATATATTCAGTTCTTACGCATATATTCAGTTCAAACGCATATATATTCAGTTCTTACGCATATATATTCAGTTCTTACGCATGTATATTCAGTTCTTAAACATATATATTCAGTTCTTACACATATATATTCAGTTCTTACGCATATATATTCAGTTCTTATGCATATATATTCAGTTCTTACGCATATATTCAGTTCTTACGCATATATAATCAGTTCTTACGCATATATATTCAGTTCTTATGCATATATATTCAGTTCTTACGCATATATTCAGTTCTTACGCATATATATTCCGTTCTTACGCATATATATTCCGTTATTATGCATATATTCAGTTCTTACGCATATATATTCAGTTCTTACGCATATATATTCAGTTCTTACGCATATACATTCAGTTCTTACGCATATATTCAGTTCTTACGCATATATATTCAGTTCTTACACATATATATTCAGTTCTTACATATATATATTCAGTTCTTACACATATATATTCAGTTCTTACGCATATATATTCAGTTCTTACACATATATTTTCAGTTCTTTCACATATATATTCAGTTCTTACGCATATATTCAGTTCTTACGCATATATATGTTCAGTTCTTACGCATATATATTCAGTTCTTACGCATATATATTCAGTTCTTACGCATATATATTCAGTTCTTACGCATAAATATTCAGTTCTTACGCATATATTCAGTTCTTACGCATATCTATTCAGTTCTTATGAATATATATTCAGTTCTAACGCATATATATTCAGTTCTTACGTATATATTCAGTTCTTACACATATATATTCAGTTCTTACGCATATATATTCATTTCTTACACATATATATGTTCAGTTCTTACGCATATATATTCAGTTCTTACGCATATATATTCAGTTCTTACGCATATATATTCAGTTCTTACGCATATATATTCAGTTTTTATACATATATTCATTTCTTACGCATATATATTCCGTTCTTATACATATATATTCCGTTCTTACAACTATATATTCAGTTCTTACACATATAAATTCAGTTCTTACGCATATATATTCAGTTCTTACACATATATATTCAGTTCTTACACATATATATTCAGTTCTTACGCATATATATTCAGTTCTCACACATATATATTCAGTTCTTACACATATATATTCAGTTCTTACGCATATATATTCAGTTCTTACGCATATATATTTCGTTATTACGCATTTATATTCAGTTCTTACACATATATATTCAGTTCTTACGCATATATTCAGTTCTTACGCATATATATTCAGTTCTTACGCATATATATTCAGTTCTTAAACATATATATTCAGTTCTTAAACATATGTATTCAGTTCTTACACATATATTAAGTTCTTACGCATAAATATTCAGTTCTTATGCATATATATTCAGTTCTTACGCATATATATTCAGTTCTTATGCATATATATTCAGTTCTTACGCATATATTCAGTTCTTACGCATATATATTCCTTTCTTACGCATATATATTCCGTTCTTATGCATATATTCAGTTCTTACGGATATATATTCAGTTTTTACTCATATATATTCAGTTCTTACGCATATACATTCAGTTCTTACGCATATATTCAGTTCTTACGCATATATATTCCGTTCTTACACATATATATTCAGTTCTTACATATATATATTCAGTTCTTACACATATGTATTCAGTTCTTACGCATATATATTCAGTTCTTACGCATATATATTCAGTTCTTACGCATAAATATTCAGTTTTTATGCATATATTCAGTTCTTACGCATATATATTCCGTTCTTACACATATATATTCAGTTCTTACATATATATATTCAGTTCTTACACATATATATTCAGTTTTACGCATATATATTCCGTTCTTATGAATATATTCAGTTCTTACGCATATATATTCAGTTCTTACGCATATATACTCCGTTTTTATGCATATATTCAGTTCTTAAGCATATATATTCAGTTCTTACGCATATATATTCCGTTCTTACGCATATATATCCCGTTCTTATGCATATATTCAGTTCTTACGCATATATATTCAGTTCTTACGTGTATATTCAGTTCTTACGCATATACATTCAGTTCTTACGCATATATAATCAGTTCTTACGCATATATATTCATTTCTTACACATATATATATTCAGTTCTTACGCATATATATTCAGTTCTTACGCATATATTCAGTTCTTATGCATATATATTCAGTTCTTACGCATATATATCCAGTTCTTACGCATATATATTCAGTTCTTACGCATATATATTCATTTCTTACACATATATATATTCAGTTCTTACGCATATATATTCAGTTCTTACGCATATATATTCAGTTCTTACGCATGTATATTCAGTTCTTACGCATATATATTCAGTTCTTACGCATATATATTCAGTTTTTATGCATATATTCAGTTCTTACGCATATATATTCCGTTCTTACACATATATATTCAGTTCTTACATATATATATTCAGTTCTTACACATATATATTCAGTTTTACGCATATATATTCCGTTCTTATGCATATATTCAGTTCTTACGCATATATATTCAGTTCTTACGCATATATATTCCGTTCTTATGCATATATATTCCGTTCTTATGCAAGTATTCAGTTCTTACGCATATATATTCAGTTCTTACGCATATATATTCAGTTCTTACGCGTATATTCAGTTCTTACGCATATACATTCAGTTCTTACGCATATATAATCAGTTCTTACGCATATATATTCATTTCTTACACATATATATATTCAGTTCTTACGCATATATATTCAGTTCTTACGCATATATATTCAGTTCTTACGCATATATATTCAGTTCTTACGCATACATATTCAGTTTTTATGCATATATTCAGTTCTTACGCATATATATTCCGTTCTTACATATATATATTCATTTCTTACACATATATATTCAGTTCTTACGCATATATATTCAGTTCTTACACATATATATTCAGTTCTTACACATATATATTCAGTTCTTACGCATATATATTCAGTTCTTACACATATAAATTCAGTTCCTAAGCATATATTCAGTTATTACGCATATATATTCAGTTCTTACGCATATATATTCAGTTCGTACGCATATATATTCAGTTCTTACACATATATATTCAGTTCTTAAACATATATATTCAGTTCTTACACATATATATTCAGTTCTTACGCATATATATTCAGTTTTTATGCATATATATTCAGTTCTTACTCATATATTCAGTTCTTATGCATATATAATCAGTTCTTACGCATATATATTCAGTTCTTATGCATATATATTCAGGTCTTACGCATATATTCAGTTCTTATGCATATATATTCCGTTCTAACGCATATATTTTCAGTTCTTACGCATATATTCAGTTATTATGCATATATGTTCAGTTCCTACGCATATATATTCAGTTCTTACGCATATATATTCAGTTCTTACGCATATATATTCAGTTCTTACGCATATATAATCAGTTCTTACGCATATATATTCAGTTCTTATGCATATATATTCAGTTCTTACGCATATATTCAGTTCTTACGCATATATATTCAGTTCTTACGCATATATATTACGTTCTTATGCATATATTCAGTTCTTACGCATATATATTCAGTTCTTACGCATATATATTCAGTTGTTACGCGTATATTCAGTTCTTACGCATATACATTGAGTTCTTACGCATATATATTCAGTTCTTACGCATATATATTCATTTCTTACACATATATATATTCAGTTCATACGCATATATATTCAGTTCTTACTCATATATATTCCGTTCTGATGCATATATTCAGTTCTTACGCATATATATTCAGTTCTTACGCATATATATTCAGTTCTTACGCATATATATTCCGTTCTTACACATATATTCAATTCTTACGCATATAAATTCAGTTCTTACGCATATATATTCAGTTCTTACGCATATATATTCATTTCTTACACATATATATGTTCAGTTCTTACGCATATATATTCAGTTTTTACGCATATATATTCAGTTCTAACGCATATATATTCAGTTCTTACGCATATATATTAAGTTATTATGCATATATTCAGTTCTTACGCATATATATTCCGTTCTTACACATATATATTCAGATCTTACATCTATATATTCAGTTCTTACACATATATATTCAGTTCTTACGCATATATATTCCGTTCTTACACATATATTCAATTCTTACGCATATACATTCAGTTCTTACGCATATATATTCAGTTCTTACGCATATATATTCATTTCTTACACATATATATGTTCAGTTCTTACGCATATATATTCAGTTCTTACGCATATATATTCAGTTCTTACGCATATATATTCAGTTCTTACGCATATATATTAAGTTATTATGCATATATTCAGTTCTTACGCATATATATTCCGTTCTTACACATATATATTCAGTTCTTACATCTATATATTCAGTTCTTACACATATATATTCAGTTCTTACGAATATATATTCAGTTCTTACACATATATATTCAGTTCTTACACATATATATTCAGTTCTTACGCATATATATTCAGTTCTCACACATATATATTCAGTTCTTTCACATATATATTCAGTTCTTACGCATATATATTCAGTTCTTACGCATATATATTCCGTTCTTACGCATATATATTCAGTTCTTACACATATATATTCAGTTCTTACGCATATATATTCAGTTCTTACACATATATTCAGTTCTTACGCATATATAATCAGTTCTTACGCATATATATTCAGTTCTTCTGCATATATATTCAGTTCTTACTCATATATTCAGTTCTTACATCTATATATTCAGTTCTTACACATATATATTCAGTTCTTACGCATATATATTCAGTTTTTCAGTTCTTACGCATATATATTCAGTTCTTACATCTATATATTCAGATCTTACACATATATATTCAGTTCTTACGCATATATATTCAGTTCTTACACATATATATTCAGTTCTAACACATATATTTTCAGTTCCTACACATATATATTCAGTTCTTACGCATATATATTCAGTTCTTATGCATATATATTCCGTTCTTACGCATATATATTCCGTTCTTATGCATATATTCAGTTCTTACGGATATATATTCAGTTCTTACGCATATATATTCAGTTCTTACGCGTATATTCAGTTCTTACGCATATACATTCAGTTCTGACGCATATATTCAGTTCTTACGCATATATATTCCGTTCTTACACATATATATTCAGTTCTTACGCATATATATTCAGTTCTTATGCATATATATTCCGTTCTTACGCATATATATTCCGTTCTTATGCATATATTCAGTTCTTACGGATATATATTCAGTTCTTACTCATATATATTCAGTTCTTACGCGTATATTCAGTTCTTACGCATATACATTCAGTTCTTACGCATATATTCAGTTCTTACGCATATATATTCCGTTCTTACACATATATATTCAGTTCTTACATATATATATTCAGTTCTTACACATATATATTCAGTTCTTACGCATATATATTCAGTTCTTACACATATATATTCAGTTCTTACACATATATATTCAGTTCTTACGCATATATATTCAGTTCTTATGCATATATATTCAGTTCTTACGCATATATATTCAATTCTTACGCATATATTCAGTTCTTACGCATATATATTCAGTTCTTATGCATATATATTCAGTTCTTACGCATATATATTCAGTTCTTACACATATATATTCAGTTCTTAAACATATATATTCAGTTCTTACACATATATATTCAGTTGTTACGCATATATATTCAGTTTTTATGCATATATATTCAGTTCTTACGCATATATTCAGTTCTTACGCATATATAATCAGTTCTTATGCATATATATTCAGTTCTTACGCATATATTCAGTTCTTAGGCATATATATTCCGTTCTTACGCATATATATTCAGTTCTTACGCATATATTCAGTTCTTACATATATATTCAGTTCTTACGCATATATTCAGTTCTTACGCATATATAATCAGTTCTTATGCATATATATTCAGTTCTTACGCATATATTCAGTTCTTAGGCATATATATTCCGTTCTTACGCATATATATTCAGTTCTTACGCATATATTCAGTTCTTACGCATATATTCAGTTCTTATGCATATATATTCAGTTCTTACGCATATATTCAGTTCTTACGCATATATATTCAGTTCTTACGCATATATATTCAGTTCTTACGCATATATATTCAGTTCTTACACATATATATATTCAGTTCTTACGCATATATATTCAGTTCTTAGGCATATATATTCAGTTCTTACGCATATATATTCAGTTCTTACGCATACATATTCAGTTTTTATGCATATATTCAGTTCTTACGCATATATATTCCGTTCTTACACATATATATTCAGTTCTTACATATATATATTCAGTTCTTACACATATATATTCAGTTCTTACGCATATATATTCAGTTCTTACACATATATATTCAGTTCTTACACATATATATTCAGTTCTTACGCATATATATTCAGTACTTACACATATATATTCAGTTCTTACGCATATATTCAGTTATTACGCATATATATTCAGTTCTTACGCATATCTTTTCAGTTCTTACACATAATTATTCAGTTCTTAAACATATATATTCAGTTCTTACACATATATATTCAGTTCTTACACATATATATTCAGTTCTTACACATATATATTCAGTTCTTACGCATATATATTCAGTTCTTATGCATATATATTCAGTTCTTACGCATATATATTCAATTCTTACGCATATATTCAGTTCTTACGCATATATATTCAGTTCTTATGCATATATATTCAGTTCTTACGCATATATATTCAGTTCTTACACATATATATTCAGTTCTTAAACATATATATTCAGTTCTTACACATATATATTCAGTTGTTACGCATATATATTCAGTTTTTATGCATATATATTCAGTTCTTACGCATATATTCAGTTCTTACGCATATATAATCAGTTCTTATGCATATATATTCAGTTCTTACGCATATATTCAGTTCTTAGGCATATATATTCCGTTCTTACGCATATATATTCAGTTCTTACGCATATATTCAGTTCTTACGCAAATATTCAGTTCTTATGCATATATATTCAGTTCTTACGCATATATTCAGTTCTTACGCATATATATTCAGTTCTTACGCATATATATTCAGTTCTTACGCATA
>JAWPHD010025450.1:0-16244 GCA_037043455.1 Cyrtodaria siliqua
TAAGAACTGGACATATATGCGTAAGAATTGAATATATATGTGTAAGAACTGAATATATATGCTGTAAGAACTGAATATATATGCGTAAGAACTGAATATATGCGTAAGAACGGAATATATATGCATAAGAACGGAATATATGTGTAAGAACTGAATATATACGTGTAAGAACTGAATATATATGTGTCAGAACTGAATATATATGTGTAAGAACTGAATATATATGCGTAAGAACGGAATATATATGCCTAAGAACTGAATATATATGCGTAAGAACGGAATATATATGCGCTATAAAGGAATATATATGTGTAAGAACTGAATATATATGTGTAAGAACGGAATATATAGAACTGAATACATATGCGTAAGAACGGAATATATATGCGTAAGAATGTAATATATATGTGTAAGAATTGAATATATATGTGTAAGAACTGAATATATATGTGTAAGGACTGAATATATGCGTAAGAACGGAATATATGTGTAAGAACTGAATATATATGTGTAAGAACTGAATATATATGTGTAAAAACTGAATATATATGTGTAAGAACTGAATATATATGTGTAAGAGCTGAATATATATGTGTAAGAACTAAATATATATGTGTACGAACGGAAAATATATGCGTAAGAACTGAATATATTCGTAAGAACTGAATATATATGCGTAAGAACGGAATATATGTGTAAGAACTGAATATATAGGTGTAGGAACTGAATATATATGTGTAAGAACTGAATATATATGCGTAAAAACGGAATATATATGCGTAAGAACGGAATATATATGAGTAAGAACTGAATGTTTAAGAACTGAATATATATGTGTAAGAACTGAATATATATGTGTAAGAACTGAATATATATGTGTAAGAACTGAATATATATGTGTAAGAACTGAATATATATGTGTAAGAACTGAATATATAGAACTGAATACATATGCGTAAGAACGGAATATATATGCGTAAGAATGTAATATATATGTGTAAGAATTGAATATATATGTGTAAGAACTGAATATATATGTGTAAGGACTGAATATATGCGTAAGAACGGAATATATGTGTAAGAACTGAATATATATGTGTAAGAACTGAATATATATGTGTAAAAACTGAATATATATGTGTAAGAACTGAATATATATGTGTAAGAACTAAATATATATGTGTAAGAACGGAATATATGTGTAAGAACTAAATATATATGTGTAAGAACGGAATATATATGCGTAAGAACTGAATATATTCGTAAGAACTGAATATATATGCGTAAGAACGGAATATATATTTGTAAGAACTGAATATATATGTGTATAAGAACGGAATATATATGTGTTAGAACGGAATATATATGCGTAAGAATGGAATATATATGTGTAAGAACTGGATATATATGTGTAAGAACTGAATATATTTGTGTAAGAACTGAATATATATGTGTAAGAACTGAATATATATGCGTAAGAACGGAATATATATGTGTAAGAACTGAATATATATGTGTAAGAACTGAATATATATGCGTAAGAAGTGAATATATATGTGTAAGAACGGAATATATATGTGTAAGAACTGAATATATATGCGTAAGAACTGAATATATGCGTAAGAACTGAATGTATATGCGTAAGAACGGAATATATATGCGTAAGAACTGAATGTATATGCGTAAGAACGGAATATATATTTGTAAGAACTGAATATATATGTGTAAGAACGGAATATATATGTGTAAGAACTGAATATATATGCGTAAGAACGGAATATATATGTGTAAGAACTGAATATATAGGTGTAAGAACTGAATATATATGTGTAAAAACTGAATATATATGTGTAAGAACTGAATATATATGCGTAAGAAAGGCAAATATATGCGTAAGAACGGAATATATATGCGTAAGCACGGAATATCTATGTGAAAGAACTGAATATATATGCGTAAGAACGGAATATATATGTGTAAGAACTGAATATAAATGTGTAAGAACTGAATATATATGTGTAAGAATTGAATATATATGTGTAAGAACTGAATATATATGCGTAAGAACGGAATATATATGCGTAAGAACGGAATATATATGCGTAAGACCGTAATATATATGCGTAAGAACTGATTATATATGTGTAAGAACTGAATATATATGTGTAAGAACGGAATATATATGTGTAAGAACTAAATATATATGTGTAAGAACTGAATATATATGTGTAAGAACTGAATATATATGTGTAAGAACTGAATATATATGTGTAAAAACTGAATATATATGCGTAAGAACGGAATATATATGCGTAAGAACTGAATATATGCGTAAGAACGGAATATATATGCGCAAGAACGGAATATATGTGTTAGAACTGAATATATACGTGTAAGAACTGAATATATATGTGTCAGAACTGAATATATATGTGTAAGAACTGAATATATATGCGTAAGAACGGAATATATATGCCTAAGAACTGAATATATATGCGTAAGAACGGAATATATATGCGTTATAAAGGAATATATATGTGTAAGAACTGAATTTATATGTGTAAGAACGGAATATATAGAACTGAATACATATGCGTAAGAACGGAATATATATGCGTAACAATGTAATATATATGTGTAAGAATTGAATATATATGTGTAAGAACTGAATATATATGTGTAAGGACTGAATATATGCGTAAGAACGGAATATATGTGTAAGAACTGAATATATATGTGTAAGAACTGAATATATATGTGTAAAAACTGAACATATATGTGTAAGAAATGAATATATATGTGTAAGAGCTGAATACATATGTGTAAGAACTGAATATATATGCGTAAGAACGGAATATATATTTGTAAGAACTGAATATATATGTGTAAGAACAGAATATATATGTGTAAGAACTGAATATATATGTGTATAAGAACGGAATATATATGTGTAAGAACTGAATATATATGTGTAAGAACGGAATATATATGCGTAAGAATGGAATATATATGTGTAAGAACTGGATATATATGTGTAAGAACTGAATATATTTGTGTAAGAACTGAATATATATGTGTAAGAACTGAATATATATGCGTAAGAACGGAAAATATATGTGTAAGAACTGAATATATATGTGTAAGAACTGAATATATATGCGTAAGAAGTGAATATATATGTGTAAGAACGGAATATATATGCGTAAGAACTGAATATATGTGTAAGAACTGAATATATATGCGTAAGAACTGAATATATATGTGTAAGAACTGAATATATATGCGTAAGAACTGAATATATGCGTAAGAACTGAATGTATATGCGTAAGAACGGAATATATATTTGTAAGAACTGAATATATATGTGTAAGAACTGAATATATATGTGTAAGAACTGAATATATATGGGTAAGAACGGAATATATATGTGTAAGAACTGAATATATATGCGTAAGAACGGAATATATATGTGTAAGAACTGAATATATAGGTGTAAGAACTGAATATATATGTGTAAAAACTGAATATATATGCGTAAAAACGGAATATATATGCGTAAGAACGGAATATATATGCGTAAGACCGTAATATATATGCGTAAGAACTGAATATATATGTGTCAGACCTGAATATATATGTGTAAGAACGGAATATATATGTGTAAGAACTAAATATATATGTGTAAGAACTGAATATATATGTGTAAGAACTGAATATATATGTGTAAGAACTGAATATATATGTGTAAGAACTGAATATATATGCGTAAGAACGGAATATATATGCGTAAGAACTGAATATATGCGTAAGAACGGAATATATATGCGTAAGAACGGAATATATGTGTAAGAACTGAATATATATGTGTAAGAACTGTATATATATGTGTCAGAACTGAATATATATGTGTAAGAACTGAATATATATGCGTAAGAACGGAATATATATGCGTAAGAACGGAATATATATTTGTAAGAACTGAATATATATGTGTAAGAACAGAATATATATGTGTAAGAACTGAATATATATGTGTATAAGAACGGAATATATATGTGTAAGAACTGAATATATATGTGTAAGAACGGAATATATATGCGTAAGAATGGAATATATATGTGTAAGAACTGGATATATATGTGTAAGAACTGAATATATTTGTGTAAGAACTGAATATATATGTGTAAGAACTGAATATATATGCGTAAGAACGGAAAATATATGTGTAAGAACTGAATATATATGTGTAAGAACTGAATATATATGCGTAAGAAGTGAATATATATGTGTAAGAACGGAATATATATGCGTAAGAACTGAATATATGTGTAAGAACTGAATATATATGCGTAAGAACTGAATATATATGTGTAAGAACTGAATATATATGCGTAAGAACTGAATATATGCGTAAGAACTGAATGTATATGCGTAAGAACGGAATATATATTTGTAAGAACTGAATATATATGTGTAAGAACTGAATATATATGTGTAAGAACTGAATATATATGGGTAAGAACGGAATATATATGTGTAAGAACTGAATATATATGCGTAAGAACGGAATATATATGTGTAAGAACTGAATATATAGGTGTAAGAACTGAATATATATGTGTAAAAACTGAATATATATGCGTAAAAACGGAATATATATGCGTAAGAACGGAATATATATGCGTAAGACCGTAATATATATGCGTAAGAACTGAATATATATGTGTCAGACCTGAATATATATGTGTAAGAACGGAATATATATGTGTAAGAACTAAATATATATGTGTAAGAACTGAATATATATGTGTAAGAACTGAATATATATGTGTAAGAACTGAATATATATGTGTAAGAACTGAATATATATGCGTAAGAACGGAATATATATGCGTAAGAACTGAATATATGCGTAAGAACGGAATATATATGCGTAAGAACGGAATATATGTGTAAGAACTGAATATATATGTGTAAGAACTGTATATATATGTGTCATAACTGAATATATATGTGTAAGAACTGAATATATATGCGTAAGAACGGAATATATATGCCTAAGAACGGAATATATATGCGTAAGAACGGAATATATATGCGTTATAAAGGAATATATATGCGTCAGAACTGAATATATATGCGTAAGAACTGAAAATATATGTGTAAGAACTGAATATATATGAACTGAATATATATGTGTAAGAACTGAATATATATGTGTAAGAACTGAATATATATGTGTAAGAACTGAATATATATGTGTAAGAACTGAATATATATACGTAAGAACGGAATATATATGCGTAAGAACGGAATATATATGCGTAAGACCGTAATATATATGCGTAAGAACTGAATATATATGTGTAAGAACGGAATATATATGTGTAAGAATTAAATATATATGTGTAAGAACTGAATATATATGTGTAAGAACTGAATATATATGTGTAAGAACTGAATATATATGCGTAAGAACTGAATATATGCGTAAGAACTGAATGTATATGCGTAAGGACGGAATATATATTTGTAAGAACTGAATATATATGTGTAAGAAATGAATATATATGTGTGAGAACTGAATATATATGTGTAAGAACGGAATATATATGTGTAAGAACTGAATATATATGCGTAAGAACGGAATATATATGCCTAAGAACTGAATATATATGCGTAAGAACGGAATATATATGCGTTATAAAGGAATATATATGCGTAAAAACGGAATATATATGCATTAGAACTGAATATATATGTGAAAGAACTGAATATATATGTGTAACAACTGAATATATATGTGTAAGAACTGAATATATATGCGTAAGAACGGCAGATATATGCGTAAGAACGGAATATATATGCGTAAGCACGGAATATCTATGTGAAAGAACTGAATATATATGCGTAAGAATGGAATATATATGTGTAAGAACTGAATATAAATGTGTAAGAACTGAATATATATGTGTAAGAATTGAATATATATGTGTAAGAACTGAATATATATGCGTAAGAACGGAATATATATGCGTAAGAACGGAATATATATGCGTAAGACCGTAATATATATGTGTAAGAACTGAATATATATGTGTAAGAACTGAATATATATGTGTAAGAACGGAATATATATGTGTAAGAACTAAATATATATGTGTAAGAACTGAATATATATGTGTAAGAACTGAATATATATGTGTAAGAACTGAATATATATGCGTAAGAACGCAATATATATGCGAAAGAACTGAATATATGCGTAAGAACGGAATATATATGCGTAAGAACGGAATATATGTGTAAGAACTGAATATATATGTGTAAGAACTGAATATATGTGTCAGAACTGAATATATATGCGTAAGAACTGAATATATATGCGTAATAACGGAATATATATGCGTAAGAACGGAATATATATGCGTAAGAACTGAATATATATGTGTAAGAACGGAATATATATGCGTAAGAATGGAATATATATGTGTAAGAACTGAATATATATGTGTAAGAACGGAATATATATGTATAAGAACTGAATATATATGTGTAAGAACTGAATATATATGCGTAAGAACTGAAAATATAAGTGTAAGAACTGAATATATATGAACTGAATATATATGTGTAAGAACTGAATATATATGTGTAAGAACTGAATATATATGTGTAAGAACTGAATATATATGTGTAAGAACTGAATATATATGCGTAAGAACGGAATATATATGCGTAAGAACGGAATATATATGCGTAAGACCGTAATATATATGCGTAAGAACTGAATATATATGTGTAAGAACGGAATATATATGTGTAAGAACTAAATATATATGTGTAAGAACTGAATATATATGTGTAAGAACTGAATATATATGTGTAAGAACTGAATATATATGTGTAAGAACTGAATATATATGCTTTAGAACGGAATATATATGCGTAAGAACTGAATATATGCGTAAGAACGGAATATATATGCGTTATAAAGGAATATATATGCGTAAAAACGGAATATATATGCGTAAGAACTGAATATATATGTGAAAGAACTGAATATATATGTGTAAGAACTGAATATAGGTGTAAGAACTGAATATATATGTGTAACAACTGAATATATATGTGTAAGAACTGAATATATATGCGTAAGAACGGCAGATATATGCGTAAGAACGGAATATATATGCGTAAGCACGGAATATCTATGTGAAAGAACTGAATATATATGCGTAAGAACGGAACATATATGTGTAAGAACTGAATATAAATGTGTAAGAACTGAATATATATGTGTAAGAACTGAATATATATGTGTAAGAACTGAATATATATGCGTAAGAACGGAATATATATGCGTAAGAACGGAATATATATGCGTAAGACCGTAATATATATGCGTAAGAACTGAATATATATGTGTAAGAACTGAATATATATGTGTAGGAACGGAATATATATGTGTAAGAACTAAATATATATGTGTAAGAACTGAATATATATGTGTAAGAACTGAATATATATGTGTAAGAACTGAATATATATGTGTAAGAACTGAATATATATGCGTAAGAACGGAATATATATGCGTAAGAACTGAATATATATGTGTAAGAACTGAATATATATGCGTAAGAACGGAATATATATTTGTAAGAACTGAATATATATGTGTAAGAACTGAATATATATGCGTAAGAAGTGAATATATATGTGTAAGAACGGAATATATATGCGTAAGAACTGAATATATGTGTAAGAACTGAATATATATGCGTAAGAACTGAATATATATGTGTAAGAACTGAATATATATGCGTAAGAACTGAATATATGCGTAAGAACTGAATGTATATGCGTAAGAACGGAATATATATGTGTAAGAACGGAATATATATGCGTAAGAATGGAATATATATGTGTAAGAACTGGATATATATGTGTAAGAACTGAATATATTTGTGTAAGAACTGAATATATATGTGTAAGAACGGAATATATATGCGTAAGAATGGAATATATATGTGTAAGAACTGAATATATATGTGTAAGAACTGAATATATATGCGTAAGAAGTGAATATATATGTGTAAGAACGGAATATATATGCGTAAGAACTGAATATATGTGTAAGAACTGAATATATATGCGTAAGAACTGAATATATATGTGTAAGAACTGAATATATATGCGTAAGAACTGAATATATGCGTAAAAACTGAATGTATATGCGCAAGAACGGAATATATATTTGTAAGAACTGAATATATATGTGTAAGAACTGAATATATATGTGTAAGAACTGAATATATATGGATAAGAACGGAATATATATGTGTAAGAACTGAATATATATGCGTAAGAACGGAATATATATGTGTAAGAACTGAATATATAGGTGTAAGAACTGAATATATATGTATAAGAACTGAATATATATGCGTAAAAACGGAATATATATGCGTAAGAACGGAATATATATGCGTAAGACCGTAATATATATGCGTAAGAACTGAATATATATGTGTAAGACCTGAATATATATGTGTAAGAACGGAATATATATGTGTAAGAACTAAATATATATGTGTAAGAACTGAATATATATGTGTAATAACTGAATATATATGTGTAAGAACTGAATATATATGTGTAAGAACTGAATATATATGCGTAAGAACGGAATATATATGCGTAAGAACTGAATATATGCGTAAGAACGGAATATATATGCGTAAGAACGGAATATATGTGTAAGAACTGAATATATATGTGTAAGAACTGAATATATATGTGTCAGAACTGAATATATATGTGTAAGAACTAAATATATATGCGTAAGAACGGAATATATATGCCTAAGAACGGAATATATATGCGTAAGAACGGAATATATATGCGTTATAAAGGAATATATATGCGTAAGAACGGAATATATATGCGTAAGAACTCAATATATATGTGTAAGAACGGAATATATATGCGTAAGGATGGAATATATATGTGTAAGAACTGAATATATATGTGCAAGAACGGAATATATATGTGTAAGAACTGAATATATATGTGTAAGAACTGAATATATATGCGTAAGAACTGAAAATATATGTGTAAGAACTGAATATATATGAACTGAATATATATGTGTAAGAACTGAATGTATATGTGTAAGAACTGAATATATATGTGTAAGAACTGAATATATATGTGTAAGAACTGAATATATATGCGTAAGAACGGAATATATATGCGTAAGAACGGAATATATATGCGTAAGACCGTAATATATATGCGTAAGAACTGAATATATATGTGTAAGAACGGAATATATATGTGTAAGAATTAAATATATATGTGTAACAACTGAATATATATGTGTAAGAACTGAATATATATGTGTAAGAACTGAATATATATGCGTAAGAACTGAATATATGCGTAAGAACTGAATGTATATGCGTAAGGACGGAATATATATTTGTAAGAACTGAATATATATGTGTAAGAAATGAATATATATTTGTGAGAACTGAATATATATGTGTAAGAACGGAATATATATGTGTAAGAACTGAATATATATGCGTAAGAACGGAATATATATGCCTAAGAACTGAATATATATGCGTAAGAACGGAATATATATGCGTTATAAAGGAATATATATGCGTAAAAACGGAATATATATGCGTAAGAACTGAATATATATGTGAAAGAACTGAATATATATGTGTAACAACTGAATATATATGTGTAAGAACTGAATATATATGCGTAAGAACGGCAGATATATGCGTAAGAACGGAATATATATGCGTAAGCACGGAATATCTATGTGAAAGAACTGAATATATATGCGTAAGAATGGAATATATATGTGTAAGAACTGAATATAAATGTGTAAGAACTGAATATATATGTGTAAGAATTGAATATATATGTGTAAGAACTGAATATATATGCGTAAGAACGGAATATATATGCGTAAGAACGGAATATATATGCGTAAGACCGTAATATATATGTGTAAGAACTGAATATATATGTGTAAGAACTGAATATATATGTGTAAGAACGGAATATATATGTGTAAGAACTAAATATATATGTGTAAGAACTGAATATATATGTGTAAGAACTGAATATATATGTGTAAGAACTGAATATATATGCGTAAGAACGTAATATATATGCGAAAGAACTGAATATATGCGTAAGAACGGAATATATATGCGTAAGAACGGAATATATGTGTAAGAACTGAATATATATGCGTAAGAACTGAATATATATGTGTAAGAACGGAATATATATGCGTAAGAATGGAATATATATGTGTAAGAACTGAATATATATGTGTAAGAACGGAATATATATGTATAAGAACTGAATATATATGTGTAAGAACTGAATATATATGCGTAAGAACTGAAAATATAAGTGTAAGAACTGAATATATATGAACTGAATATATATGTGTAAGAACTGAATATATATGTGTAAGAACTGAATATATATGTGTAAGAACTGAATATATATGCGTAAGAACTGAATATATGCGTAGGAACGGAATATATATGCGTAAGAACGGAATATATATGCGTAAGACCGTAATATATATGCGTAAGAACTGAATATATATGTGTAAGAACGGAATATATATGTGTAAGAACTAAATATATATGTGTAAGAACTGAATATATATGTGTAAGAACTGAATATATATGTGTAAGAACTAAATATATATGTGTAAGAACTGAATATATATGCATAAGAACGGAATATATATGCGTAAGAACTGAATATATATGCGTAAGAACGGAATATATATGCGTTATAAAGGAATATATATGCGTAAAAACGGAATATATATGCGTAAGAATGGAATATATATGTGTAAGAACTGAATATATATGTGTAAGAACGGAATATATATGTATAAGAACTGAATATATATGTGTAAGAACTGAATATATATGTGTAAGAACTGAATATATATGCGTAAGAACGGAATATATATGCGTAAGAACGGAATATATATGCGTAAGACCGTAATATATATGCGTAAGAACTGAATATATATGTGTAAGAACTGAATATATATGTGTAGGAACGGAATATATATGTGTAAGAACTAAATATATATGTGTAAGAACTGAATATATATGTGTAAGATCTGAATATATATGTGTAAGAACTGAATATATATGTGTAAGAACTGAATATATATGCGTAAGAACGGAATATATATGCGTAAGAACTGAATATATGCGTAAGAACGGAATAAATATGCGTAACAACTGAATATATGTGTAAGAACTGAATATATATGTGTAAGAACTGAATATATATGTGTCAGAACTGAATATATATGCGTAAGAACTGAATATATATGCGTAATAACGGAATATATATGCGTAAGAACTGAATATATATGTGTAAGAACTGAATATATATGCGTAAGAACTGAATATATGCGTAAGAACTGAATGTATATGCGTAAGAACGGAATATATATTTGTAAGAACTGAATAAATATGTGTAAGAACTGAATATATATGTGTAAGAACTGAATATATATGTGTAAGAACGGAATATATATGTGTAAGAACTGAATATATATGCGTAAGAACGGAATATATATGCCTAAGAACTGAATATATATGCGTAAGAACGGAATATATATGCGTTATAAAGAAATATATATGCGTAAAAACGGAATATATATGCGTAAGAACTGAATATATATGTGAAAGAATTGAATATATATGTGTAAGAACTGAAAATATAGGTGTAAGAACTGAATATATATGTGTAACAACTGAATATATATGTGTAAGAACTGAATATATATGCGTAAGAACGGCAGATATATGCGTAAGAACGGGATATATATGCATAAGCACGGAATATCTATGTGAAAGAACTGAATATATATGCGTAAGAACGGAATATAAATGTGTAAGAATTGAATATATATGTGTAAGAACTGAATATATATGCGTAAGAACGGAATATATATGCGTAAGAACGGAATATATATGCGTAAGACCGTAATATATATGCGTAAGAACTGAATATATATGTGTAAGAACTGAATATATATGTGTAAGAACGGAATATATATGTGTAAGAACTAAATATATATGTGTAAGAACTGAATATATATGTGTAAGAACTGAATATATATGTGTAAGAACTGAATATATATGCGTAAGAACGGAATATATATGCGTAAGAACTGAATATATGCGTAAGAACGGAATATATATGCGTAAGAACGGAATATATGTGTAAGAACTGAATATATATGTGTAAGAACTGAATATATATGTGTCAGAACTGAATATATATGCGTAAGAACTGAATATATATGCGTAATAACGGAATATATATGCGTAAGAACGGAATATATATGCGTAAGAACGGAATATATATGTGTAAGAACTAAATATATATGTGTAAGAACTGAATATATATGTGTAAGAACTGAATATATATGTGTAAGAACTGAATATATATGGGTAAGAACTGAATATATATGTGTAAGAACTGAATATATGCGTAAGAACTGAATATATGCGTAAGAACTGAATATATATGCGTAAGAACGGAATATATATTTGTAAGAACTGAATATATATGTGTAAGAACTGAATATATATGTGTAAGAACTGAATATATATGCGTAAGAACGGAATATATATGTGTAAGAACTGAATATATATGCGTAAGAACTGAATATATATGTGTAAGAACTGAATATATATGCGTAAGAACTGAATATATATGTGTAAGAACTGAATATATATGCGTAAGAACTGAATATATATGTGTAAGAACTGAATATATGCGTAAGAACTGAATATATGCGTAAGAACTGAATATATATGCGTAAGAATGGAATATATATTTGTAAAAACTGAATATATATGTGTAAGAACTGAATATATATGTGTAAGAACTGAATATATATGTGTAAGAACTGAATATATATGCGTAAGAACTGAATATATGCGTATGAACTGAATATATATGCGTAAGAACAGAATATATATTTGTAAGAACTGAATAAATATGTGTAAGAACTGAATATATATGTGTAAGAACGGAATATATATGTGTAAGAACGGAATATATATGTGTAAGAACGGAATATATATGCCTAAGAACTGAATATATATGCGTAAGAACGGAATATATATGCGTAAGAATGGACTATATATGCGTAAGAACGGAATATATATGCGTAAGAACTGAATATATATGTGTAAGAACTGTATATATATGTGTAAGAACTGAATATATATGTGTAAGAACTAAATATAGATGTATAAGAACTGAATATATATGCGTAAGAACGGAATATATATGTGTAAGAACTGAATATATATGCGTAAGAACTGAATATATATGTGTAAGAACTGAATATATATGCGTAAGAACTGAATATATATGTGTAAGAACTGAATATATATGTGTAAGAACTGAATATATATGTGTCAGAACTGAATATATATGTGTAAGAACTAAATATATATGCGTAAGAACGGAATATATATGCCTAAGAACGGAATATATATGCGTAAGAACGGAATATATATGCGTTATAAAGGAATATATATGCGTAAGAACGGAATATATATGCGTAAGAACTCAATATATATGTGTAAGAACGGAATATATATGCGTAAGGATGGAATATATATGTGTAAGAACTGAATATATATGTGCAAGAACGGAATATATATGTGTAAGAACTGAATATATATGTGTAAGAACTGAATATATATGCGTAAGAACTGAAAATATATGTGTAAGAACTGAATATATATGAACTGAATATATATGTGTAAGAACTGAATGTATATGTGTAAGAACTGAATATATATGTGTAAGAACTGAATATACATGTGTAAGAACTGAATGTATATGCGCAAGAACGGAATATATATTTGTAAGAACTGAATATATATGTGTAAGAACTGAATATATATGTGTAAGAACTGAATATATATGGGTAAGAACGGAATATATATGTGTAAGAACTGAATATATATGCGTAAGAACGGAATATATATGTGTAAGAACTGAATATATAGGTGTAAGAACTGAATATATATGTATAAGAACTGAATATATATGCGTAAAAACGGAATATATATGCGTAAGAACGGAATATATATGCGTAAGACCGTAATATATATGCGTAAGAACTGAATATATATGTGTAAGACCTGAATATATATGTGTAAGAACGGAATATATATGTGTAAGAACTAAATATATATGTGTAAGAACTGAATATATATGTGTAATAACTGAATATATATGTGTAAGAACTGAATATATATGTGTAAGAACTGAATATATATGCGTAAGAACGGAATATATATGCGTAAGAAATGAATATATGCGTAAGAACGGAATATATATGCGTAAGAACGGAATATATGTGTAAGAACTGAATATATATGTGTAAGAACTGAATATATATGTGTCAGAACTGAATATATATGTGTAAGAACTAAATATATATGCGTAAGAACGGAATATATATGCCTAAGAACGGAATATATATGCGTAAGAACGGAATATATATGCGTTATAAAGGAATATATATGCGTAAGAACGGAATATATATGCGTAAGAACTCAATATATATGTGTAAGAACGGAATATATATGCGTAAGGATGGAATATATATGTGTAAGAACTGAATATATATGTGCAAGAACGGAATATATATGTGTAAGAACTGAATATATATGTGTAAGAACTGAATATATATGCGTAAGAACTGAAAATATATGTGTAAGAACTGAATATATATGAACTGAATATATATGTGTAAGAACTGAATGTATATGTGTAAGAACTGAATATATATGTGTAAGAACTGAATATATATGTGTAAGAACTGAATATATATGCGTAAGAACGGAATATATATGCGTAAGAACGGAATATATATGCGTAAGACCGTAATATATATGCGTAAGAACTGAATATATATGTGTAAGAACGGAATATATATGTGTAAGAATTAAATATATATGTGTAACAACTGAATATATATGTGTAAGAACTGAATATATATGTGTAAGAACTGAATATATATGCGTAAGAACTGAATATATGCGTAAGAACTGAATGTATATGCGTAAGGACGGAATATATATTTGTAAGAACTGAATATATATGTGTAAGAAATGAATATATATTTGTGAGAACTGAATATATATGTGTAAGAACGGAATATATATGTGTAAGAACTGAATATATATGCGTAAGAACGGAATATATATGCCTAAGAACTGAATATATATGCGTAAGAACGGAATATATATGCGTTATAAAGGAATATATATGCGTAAAAACGGAATATATATGCGTAAGAACTGAATATATATGTGAAAGAACTGAATATATATGTGTAACAACTGAATATATATGTGTAAGAACTGAATATATATGCGTAAGAACGGCAGATATATGCGTAAGAACGGAATATATATGCGTAAGCACGGAATATCTATGTGAAAGAACTGAATATATATGCGTAAGAATGGAATATATATGTGTAAGAACTGAATATAAATGTGTAAGAACTGAATATATATGTGTAAGAATTGAATATATATGTGTAAGAACTGAATATATATGCGTAAGAACGGAATATATATGCGTAAGAACGGAATATATATGCGTAAGACCGTAATATATATGTGTAAGAACTGAATATATATGTGTAAGAACTGAATATATATGTGTAAGAACGGAATATATATGTGTAAGAACTAAATATATATGTGTAAGAACTGAATATATATGTGTAAGAACTGAATATATATGTGTAAGAACTGAATATATATGCGTAAGAACGTAATATATATGCGAAAGAACTGAATATATGCGTAAGAACGGAATATATATGCGTAAGAACGGAATATATGTGTAAGAACTGAATATATATGCGTAAGAACTGAATATATATGTGTAAGAACGGAATATATATGCGTAAGAATGGAATATATATGTGTAAGAACTGAATATATATGTGTAAGAACGGAATATATATGTATAAGAACTGAATATATATGTGTAAGAACTGAATATATATGCGTAAGAACTGAAAATATAAGTGTAAGAACTGAATATATATGAACTGAATATATATGTGTAAGAACTGAATATATATGTGTAAGAACTGAATATATATGTGTAAGAACTGAATA
>JAWPHD010025451.1:0-16243 GCA_037043455.1 Cyrtodaria siliqua
TCAGTTCTTACCCATATATATTCCGTTCTTACGCATTCCGTTTTTACGCATATATTCAGTTCTTACGCATATATTCAGTTCTTACGCATATATACTCGGTTCTTACACATATATATTCAGTTCTTACACATATATATTCAGTTCTTACACATATATTTTGAGTTCTTACACATATATTCAGGTTTTACGCATATATATTCAGTTCTTACACATATATATTCAGTTCTTACACATATATATTCAGTTCTTACACATATATATTCAGTTCTTACACATATATATTCCGTTCTTACACATATATATTCCGTTCTTACGCATATATATTCAGTTCTGACACATATATATTCAGTTCTTACACATATATATTCAGTTCTTACACATATATTTTCAGTTCTTACTCATATATATTCCGTTCTTACGCATATATATTCCGTTCTTACACATATATATTCAGTACTTACACATATATATTCAGTTCTTATACATATATTTAGTTCTTACACATATATATTCAGTTCTTAACCATATATATTCCGTTCTTACGCATATATGTTCCGTTCTTACGCATATATTACTCCGTTCTTACACATATATATTCAGTTCTTACACATATATATACAGTTCTTACACATATATTTTCAGTTCTTACACATATATATTCAGTTCTTACACATATATATTCAGTTCTTACTAATATATATTCCGTTCTTACGCATATATATTCCGTTCTAACACATATATATTCAGTTCTTACACATATATATTCCATTCTTACGCATATATATTCCGTTCTTACGCATATATATTCCATTCTTACGCATATATATTTCGTTCTTACGCATATATATTCCTTTCTTACGCATATATATTCAGTTCTTAGGCATATATATTCCGTTCTTACACATATATATTCAGTTCTTACGCATATATTCCGGTCTTACGCATATATATTCCTTTCTTACGCATATATATTCCTTTCTTACGCATATATATTCAGTTCTTAGGCATATATATTCCGTTCTTACGCATATATATTCAGTTCTTACACATATATATTCAGTTCTTACACATATATATTCAGTTCTTACGCATATATATTCAGTTTTTACACATATATATTCAGTTCTTACACGTATATATTCAGTTCTTACACATATATATTTAGTTCTTACACATATATATTCAGTTCTTACACATATATATTCCGTTCTTACGCATATATATTCAGTTCTTACACATATATTTTCAGTTCTTACACATATATATTCAGTTCTTACACACATATATTCAGTTCTTACTCATATATATTCCATTCTTACGCATATATATTCCGTTCTTACACATATATATTCAGTTCTTACACATATATATTCCGTTTTTACACATCTATATTCCGTTCTGATGCATATATAGTCAGTTCTTACTCATATATATTCCGTTCTTACGCATATATATTCAGTTCTTAGGCATATATATTCCGTTCTTACGCATATATATTCAGTTCTTACACATATATATTCAGTTCTTACACATATATATTCAGTTCTTACACATATATATTCAGTTCTTACACATATATATTCAGTTCTTACGCATATATATTCCGTTCTTACGCATATATATTCAGTTCTTACACATATATATTCAATTCTTACACATATATGTTCACTTCTTACACATATATATTCAGTTCTTACTCATATATATTCCGTTCTTACGCATATATATTCCGATCTTACACATATATATTCAGTTCTTACACATATATATTCAGTTCTTACACATATATATTCAGTTCTTACACATATATTTTCAGTTCTTACTCATATATATTCCGTTCTTACGCATATATATTCCGTTCTTACACATATATATTCAGTACTTACACATATATATTCAGTTCTTACACATATATATTCAGTTCTTACACATATATATTCAGTTCTTACACATATATATTCAGTTCTTACACATATATATTCAGTTCTTACACATATATATTCAGTTCTTACGCATATATATTCCGTTCTTACGCATATATATTCAGTTCTTACACATATATATTTAGTTCTTATACATATATGTTCACTTCATACACATATGTATTCAGTTCTTACTCATATATATTCCGTTCTTACGCATATATATTCCAATCTTACACATATATATTCAGTTCTTACACATATATATTCAGTTCTTACGCATATATACTCGGTTCTTACACATATATATTCAGTTCTTACACATATATATGTTTTACGCTTATATATTCAGTTTCTTACACATATATATTCAGTTCTTACCACATATATATTCAGTTCTTACACATATATATTCCGTTCTTACGCATATATATTCAGTTCTTACACATATATATTCAGTTCTTACACATATATATATTCCATTCTTACGCATATATATTCCGTTCTTACACATATATATTCAGTTCTCTACACATATAATATTCCGTATCTTACGCATATATATTCAGTTCTTAACACATATATATTCGAGGTTCTTCTACACATATATATTCCGTTCTTACGCATATATATTCAGTTCTTACACGATACTATTCAGTTCTATTTCAGTATATAGTTAATTCTTACACATATATATTCAGTTCTAATACGCATATATATTCAGTTCTTACGCATATATAGTTAATTCCGAATTCTTACGCATATATATTCCGTTCTTACACATATATATTCTAGTTCTTACACATATATAGTTCCGTTTCTTAGGCATATATATTCAGTTCTTACACATATATATTCAGTCTTACACTTATATATTTAGTTCTTACACATATATTTTCATTTCTTACTCATATATATTCCGTTCTTACGCATATATATTCCGTTTTTACAAGAATATATTCAGTTCTTACACATATATATTCAGTTTTTACACTATATTCAGTTTTTACACATATATATTCAGTTCTTACCCATATATATTCCGTTCTTACGCATTCCGTTTTTACGCATATATTCAGTTCTTACGCATATATTCAGTTCTTACGCATATATACTCGGTTCTTACACATATATATTCAGTTCTTACACATATATATTCAGTTCTTACACATATATTTTGAGTTCTTACACATATATATTCAGGTTTTACGCATATATATTCAGTTCTTACACATATATATTCAGTTCTTACACATATATATTCAGTTCTTACACATATATATTCCGTTCTTACACATATATATTCCGTTCTTACGCATATATATTCAGTTCTTACACATATATATTCAGTTCTTACACATATATATTCAGTTCTTACACATATATTTTCAGTTCTTACTCATATATATTCCGTTCTTACGCATATATATTCCGTTCTTACACATATATATATTCAGTACTTACACATATATATTCAGTTCTTTATACATATATTTAGTTCTTACACATATATATTCCGTTCTTACCCATATATATTCCGTTCTTACGCATATATGTTCCGTTCTTACGCATATATTACTCCGTTCTTACACATATATATTCAGTTCTTACACATATATATACAGTTCTTACACATATATTTTCAGTTCTTACACATATATATTCAGTTCTTACACATATATATTCAGTTCTTACTAATATATATTCCGTTCTTACGCTTATATATTCCGTTCTAACACATATATATTCAGTTCTTACACATATATATTCAGTTCTTACGCATATATTCCGGTCTTACGCATATATATTCCTTTCTTACGCATATATATTCCTTTCTTACGCATATATATTCAGTTATTAGGCATATATATTCCGTTCTTACGCATATATATTCAGTTCTTACACATATATATTCAGTTCTTACACATATATATTCAGTTCTTACGCATATATATTCAGTTTTTACACATATATATTCAGTTCTTACACGTATATATTCAATTCTTACACATATATATTTAGTTCTTACACATATATATTCAGTTCTTACACATATATATTCCGTTCTTACGCATATATATTCAGTTCTTACACATATATTTTCAGTTCTTACACATATATATTCAGTTCTTACACACATATATTCAGTTCTTACTCATATATATTCCATTCTTACGCATATATATTCCGTTCTTACACATATATATTCAGTTCTTACACATATATATTCCGTTTTTACACATCTATATTCCGTTCTGATGCATATATAGTCAGTTCTTACTCATATATATTCCGTTCTTACGCATATATATTCAGTTCTTAGGCATATATATTCCGTTCTTACGCATATATATTCAGTTCTTACACATATATATTCAGTTCTTACACATATATATTCAGTTCTTACACATATATATTCAGTTCTTACACATATATATTCAGTTCTTACGCATATATATTCCGTTCTTACGCATATATATTCAGTTCTTACACATATATATTCAATTCTTACACATATATGTTCACTTCTTACACATATATATTCAGTTCTTACTCATATATATTCCGTTCTTACGCATATATATTCCGATCTTACACATATATATTCAGTTCTTACACATATATATTCAGTTCTTACACATATATATTCAGTTCTTACACATATATATTCAGTTAATTTCCCATATATATTTCGTTCTTACGCATATATATTCCGTTCTTACGCATATATATTCCGTTTTTACGCATATATTCAGTTTTTACGCATACATTCAGTTCTTACGCATATATACTCCGTTCTTACGCATATATATTTACTTCTTACGCATATATATTCAGTTCTAACACATATTTATTCAGTTCTTACGCATATATATTCCGTTCTTACGCATATATATTCAGTTCTTACGCATATATTTTCAGTTCTTTCGCATATATATTCAGTTCGTACACATATATATTCAGTTCTTACACATATATATTCAGTTCTTACACATATATATTCAGTTCTTACACATATATATTCAGTTCTTACACATATATATTCCGTTCTTACGCATATATATTCAGTTCTTACACATATATATTTAGTTCTTACACATATATATTCAGTTCTTACACATATATTTTCAGTTCTTACTCATATATATTCCTTTCTTACGCATATATATTCAGTTCTTACACATATATATTCAGTACTTACACATATATATTCAGTTCTTACACATATATATTCAGTTCTTACACATATATATTCAGTTTTTATCCATATATATTCCGTTCTTACGCATATATGTTCCGTTCTTACGCATATATATTCCGTTTTTACGCATATATTCAGTTCTTACGCATATATTCAGTTCTTACGCATATATACTCCGTTCTTACACATATATATTCAGTTCTTACACATATATATTCAGTTCTTACACATATATTCAGTTCTTACACATATATATTCAGTTCTTACACATATATTTTCAGTTCTTACTCATATATATTCCGTTTTTACGCATATATATTCCGTTCTTACACATATATATTCAGTACTTACACATATATATTCAGTTGTTACACATATATATTCAGTTCTTACACATATATATTCAGTTCTTACCCATATATATTCCGTTCTTACGCATTCCGTTTTTACGCATATATTCAGTTCTTACGCATATATTCAGTTCTTACGCATATATACTCGGTTCTTACACATATATATTCAGTTCTTACACATATATATTCAGTTCTTACACATATATTTTGAGTTCTTACACATATATATTCAGGTTTTACGCATATATATTCAGTTCTTACACATATATATTCAGTTCTTACACATATATATTCAGTTCTTACACATATATATTCAGTTCTTACACATATATATTCCGTTCTTACACATATATATTCCGTTCTTACGCATATATATTCAGTTCTTACACATATATATTCAGTTCTTACACATATATATTCAGTTCTTACACATATATATTCAGTTAATTTCCCATATATATTTCGTTCTTACGCATATATATTCCGTTCTTACGCATATATATTCCGTTTTTACGCATATATTCAGTTTTTACGCATACATTCAGTTCTTACGCATATATACTCCGTTCTTACGCATATATATTTACTTCTTACGCATATATATTCAGTTCTAACACATATATATTCAGATCTTACGCATATATATTCCGTTCTTACGCATATATATTCAGTTCTTACGCATATATTTTCAGTTCTTTCGCATATATATTCAGTTCGTACACATATATATTCAGTTCTTACACATATATATTCAGTTCTTACACATATATATTCAGTTCTTACACATATATATTCAGTTCTTACACATATATATTCCGTTTTTACGCATATATATTCAGTTCTAACACATATATATTTAGTTCTTACACATATATATTCAGTTCTTACACATATATTTTCAGTTCTTACTCATATATATTCCTTTCTTACGCATATATATTCCGTTCTTACACATATATATTCAGTACTTACACATATATATTCAGTTCTTACACATATATATTCAGTTCTTACACATATATATTCAGTTTTTATCCATATATATTCCGTTCTTACGCATATATGTTCCGTTCTTACGCATATATATTCCGTTTTTACGCATATATTCAGTTCTTACGCATATATTCAGTTCTTACGCATATATACTCCGTTCTTACACATATATATTCAGTTCTTACACATATATATTCAGTTCTTACACATATATTCAGTTCTTACACATATATATTCAGTTCTTACACATATATTTTCAGTTCTTACTCATATATATTCCGTTCTTACGCATATATATTCCGTTCTTACACATATATATTCAGCACTTACACATATATATTCAGTTCTTACACATATATATTCAGTTCTTAAACATATATATTCAGTTCTTACACATATATATTCAGTTCTTACCCATATATATTCCGTTCTTACGCATTCCGTTTTTACGCATATATTCAGTTCTTACGCATATATTCAGTTCTTACGCATATATACTCGGTTCTTACACATATATATTCAGTTCTTACACATATATATTCAGTTCTTACACATATATTTTGAGTTCTTACACATATATTCAGGTTTTACGCATATATATTCAGTTCTTACACATATATATTCAGTTCTTACACATATATATTCAGTTCTTACACATATATATTCAGTTCTTACACATATATATTCCGTTCTTACACATATATATTCCGTTCTTACGCATATATATTCAGTTCTGACACATATATATTCAGTTCTTACACATATATATTCAGTTCTTACACATATATTTTCAGTTCTTACTCATATATATTCCGTTCTTACGCATATATATTCCGTTCTTACACATATATATTCAGTACTTACACATATATATTCAGTTCTTATACATATATTTAGTTCTTACACATATATATTCAGTTCTTAACCATATATATTCCGTTCTTACGCATATATGTTCCGTTCTTACGCATATATTACTCCGTTCTTACACATATATATTCAGTTCTTACACATATATATACAGTTCTTACACATATATTTTCAGTTCTTACACATATATATTCAGTTCTTACACATATATATTCAGTTCTTACTAATATATATTCCGTTCTTACGCATATATATTCCGTTCTAACACATATATATTCAGTTCTTACACATATATATTCCATTCTTACGCATATATATTCCGTTCTTACGCATATATATTCCATTCTTACGCATATATATTTCGTTCTTACGCATATATATTCCTTTCTTACGCATATATATTCAGTTCTTAGGCATATATATTCCGTTCTTACACATATATATTCAGTTCTTACGCATATATTCCGGTCTTACGCATATATATTCCTTTCTTACGCATATATATTCCTTTCTTACGCATATATATTCAGTTCTTAGGCATATATATTCCGTTCTTACGCATATATATTCAGTTCTTACACATATATATTCAGTTCTTACACATATATATTCAGTTCTTACGCATATATATTCAGTTTTTACACATATATATTCAGTTCTTACACGTATATATTCAGTTCTTACACATATATATTTAGTTCTTACACATATATATTCAGTTCTTACACATATATATTCCGTTCTTACGCATATATATTCAGTTCTTACACATATATTTTCAGTTCTTACACATATATATTCAGTTCTTACACACATATATTCAGTTCTTACTCATATATATTCCATTCTTACGCATATATATTCCGTTCTTACACATATATATTCAGTTCTTACACATATATATTCCGTTTTTACACATCTATATTCCGTTCTGATGCATATATAGTCAGTTCTTACTCATATATATTCCGTTCTTACGCATATATATTCAGTTCTTAGGCATATATATTCCGTTCTTACGCATATATATTCAGTTCTTACACATATATATTCAGTTCTTACACATATATATTCAGTTCTTACACATATATATTCAGTTCTTACACATATATATTCAGTTCTTACGCATATATATTCCGTTCTTACGCATATATATTCAGTTCTTACACATATATATTCAATTCTTACACATATATGTTCACTTCTTACACATATATATTCAGTTCTTACTCATATATATTCCGTTCTTACGCATATATATTCCGATCTTACACATATATATTCAGTTCTTACACATATATATTCAGTTCTTACACATATATATTCAGTTCTTACACATATATTTTCAGTTCTTACTCATATATATTCCGTTCTTACGCATATATATTCCGTTCTTACACATATATATTCAGTACTTACACATATATATTCAGTTCTTACACATATATATTCAGTTCTTACACATATATATTCAGTTCTTACACATATATATTCAGTTCTTACACATATATATTCAGTTCTTACACATATATATTCAGTTCTTACGCATATATATTCCGTTCTTACGCATATATATTCAGTTCTTACACATATATATTTAGTTCTTATACATATATGTTCACTTCATACACATATGTATTCAGTTCTTACTCATATATATTCCGTTCTTACGCATATATATTCCAATCTTACACATATATATTCAGTTCTTACACATATATATTCAGTTCTTACACATATATATTCAGTTCTTGCACATATATATTCAGTTAATTTCCCATATATATTTCGTTCTTACGCATATATATTCCGTTATTACGCATATATATTCCGTTTTTACGCATATATTCAGTTTTTACGCATACATTCAGTTCTTACGCATATATACTCCGTTCTTACGCATGTATATTTACTTCTTACGCATATATATTCAGTTCTAACACATATATATTCAGTTCTTACGCATATATATTCCGTTCTTACGCATATATATTCAGTTCTTACGCATATATTTTCAGTTCTTTCGCATATATATTCAGTTCGTACACATATATATTCAGTTCTTACACATATATATTCAGTTCTTACACATATATATTCCATTCTTACGCATATATACTCCGTTCTTACACATATATATTCAGTTATTACACATATATATTCCGTTCTTACGCATATATATTCAGTTGTTACACATATATATTCAGTTCTTACACATATATATATTCAGTTCTTACACATATATATTCAGTTCTTACACATATATATTCAGTTCTTACACACATATATTCAGTTCTTACACATATATATTTCGTTCTTACGCATATATATTCTGTTCTTACACATATATATTCAGTTCTTACACATATATATTCAGTACTTACACATATATAATCAGTTCTTACACATACATTCAGTTCTTACACATATATATTCCGTTCTTACGCATATATATTCCGTTCTTACGCATATATATTCAGTTCTTACACATATATATTCCGTTCTTAGACATATATATTGAGTTCTTACGAATATATTCAGTTCTTACGCATATATATTCAGTTCTTACACATATATATTCAGTTCTTACAAATATATATTCAGTTCTTACGCATATATATTCAGTTCTTACAAATATATATTCCGTTCTTACGCATATAAATTCAGTTCTTAGGCTTATATATTCAGTTCTTACGCATATATATTCAGTTCTTACACATATATATTCAGTTCTTACGCATATATATTCCGTTCTTACGCATATATATTCAGTTCTTACGCATATATATTCAGTTCTTTCGCATATATATTCAGTTCGTACACATATATATTCAGTTCTTACACATATATATTCAGTTCTTACACATATATATTCAGTTCTTACAAATATATATTCCGTTCTTACGCATATATATTCAGTTCTTAGGCATATATATTCAGTTCTTACGCATATATATTCAGTCCTTTTGCATATATATTCCGTTCTTACGCATATATATTCCGTTCTTACGTATAAATATTCAGTTCTTAGGCAGATATATTCCGTTCTTACGCATATATATTCAGTTCTTGCACATATATATTCCGTTCTTACACATATATATTCAGTTCTTACACATATATATTCAGTTCTTACGCATATATTCCGGTCTTACGCATATATATTCCTTTCTTACGCATATATATTCCTTTCTTACGCATATATATTCAGTTCTTAGGCATATATATTCCGTTCTTACGAATATATATTCAGTTCTTACACATATATATTCAGTTCTTACACATATATATTCAGTTCTTACGCATATATATTCAGTTCTTACACATATATATTCAGTTCTTACACGTATATATTCAGTTCTTACACATATATATTCAGTTCTTACACATATATATTCAGTTCTTACACATATATATTCCGTTCTTACGCATATATATTCAGTTCTTACACATATATTTTCAGTTCTTACACACATATATTCAGTTATTACTCATATATATTCCATTCTGACGCGTATATATTCCGTTCTTACACATATATATTCAGTTCTTACACATATATATTCCGTTTTTACACATCTATATTCCGTTCTAATGCATATATAGTCAGTTCTTACTCATATATATTCCGTTCTTACGCATATATATTCAGTTCTTAGGCATATATATTCCGTTCTTACGCATATATATTCAGTTCTTACACATATATATTCAGTTCTTTCACATATATATTCAGTTCTTACGCATATATATTCAGTTCTTACACATATATATTTAGTTCTTACACATATATATTCAGTTCTTACACATATATTTTCAGTTCTTACTCATATATATTCCGTTCTTACGCATATATATTCCGTTCTTACACATATATATTCAGTTCTTACACATATATATTCAGTTCTTACACATATATATTCAGTTCTTACACATATATATTCAGTTTTTATCCATATATATTCCGTTCTTACGCATATATGTTCCGTTCTTACGCATATATATTCCGTTTTTACGCATATATTCAGTTCTTACGCATATATTCAGTTCTTACGCATATATACTCCGTTCTTACACATATATATTCAGTTCTTACACATATATATTCAGTTCTTACACATATATTCAGTTCTTACACATATATATTCAGTTCTTACACATATATTTTCAGTTCTTACTCATATATATTCCGTTCTTACGCATATATATTCCGTTCTTACACATATATATTCAGTACTTACACATATATATTCAGTTCTTACACATATATATTCAGTTCTTACACATATATATTCAGTTCTTACACATATATATTCAGTTCTTACACATATATATTCAGTTCTTACACATATATATTCAGTTCTAACGCATATATATTCCGTTCTTACGCATATATATTCAGTTCTTACACATATATATTCAGTTCTTACACATATATGTTCACTTCTTACACATATATATTCAGTTCTTACTCATATATATTCCGTTCTTACGCATATATATTCCGATCTTACACATATATATTCAGTTCTTACACATATATATTCAGTTCTTACACATATATATTCAGTTCTTACACATATATATTCAGTTAATTTCCCATATATATTTCGTTCTTACGCATATATATTCCGTTCTTACGCATATATATTCCGTTTTTACGCATATATTCAGTTTTTACGCATACATTCAGTTCTTACGCATATATACTCCGTTGTTACGCATATATATTTACTTCTTACGCATATATATTCAGTTCTAACACATATATATTCAGTTCTAACGCATATATATTCCGTTCTTACGCATATATATTCAGTTCTTACGCATATATTTTCAGTTCTTTCGCATATATATTCAGTTCGTACACATATATATTCAGTTCTTACACATATATATTCAGTTCTTACACATATATATTCCATTCTTACGCATATATACTCCGTTCTTACACATATATATTCAGTTCTTACACATATATATTCCGTTCTTACGCATATATATTCAGTTGTTACACATATATATTCAGTTCTTACACATATATATATTCAGTTCTTACACATATATATTCAGTTCTTACACATATATATTTAGTTCTTACACATATATATTCAGTTCTTACACATATATATTTCGTTCTTACGCATATATATTCAGTTCTTACACATATTTATTCAGTTCTTACACATATATATTCATTACTTACACATATATATTCAGTTCTTACACATACATTCAGTTCTTACACATATATATTCCGTTCTTACGCATATATATTCCGTTCTTACGCATATATATTCAGTTCTTACACATATATATTCCGTTCTTACACATATATATTAAGTTCTTACGAATATATTCAGTTCTTACGCATATATATTCAGTTCTTACACATATATATTCAGTTCTTACAAATATATTTTCAGTTCTTACGCATATATATTGAGTTCTTACAAATATATATTCCGTTCTTACGCATATAAATTCAGTTCTTAGGCTTATATATTCAGTTCTTACGCATATATATTCAGTTCTTACACATATATATTCAGTTCTTACGCATATATATTCCGTTCTTACGCATATATATTCAGTTCTTACGCATATATATTCAGTTCTTTCGCATATATATTCAGTTCGTACACATATATATTCAGTTCTTACACATATATATTCAGTTCTTACACATATATATTCAGTTCTTACAAATATATATTCCGTTCTTACGCATATATATTCAGTTCTTAGGCATATATATTCAGTTCTTACGCATATATATTCAGTCCTTATGCATATATATTCCGTTCTTACGCATATATATTCCGTTCTTACGTATAAATATTCAGTTCTTAGGCAGATATATTCCGTTCTTACGCATATATATTCAGTTCTTACACATATATATTCCGTTCTTACACATATATATTCAGTTCTTACACATATATATTCAGTTCTTACGCATATATTCCGGTCTTACGCATATATATTCCTTTCTTACGCATATATATTCCTTTCTTAAGCATATATATTCAGTTCTTAGGCATATATATTCCGTTCTTACGAATATATATTCAGTTCTTACACATATATATTCAGTTCTTACACATATATATTCAGTTCTTACGCATATATATTCAGTTCTTACACATATATATTCAGTTCTTACACATATATATTCAGTTCTTACACATATATATTCAGTTCTTACACATATATATTCAGTTCTTACACATATATATTCCGTTCTTACGCATATATATTCAGTTCTTACAAATATATTTTCAGTTCTTGTACATATATATTCAGTTCTTACACACATATATTCAGTTCTTACTCATATATATTCCATTCTTACGCATATATATTCCGTTCTTACACATATATATTCAGTTCTTACACATATATATTCCGTTTTTACACATCTATATTCCGTTTTGATGCGTATATAGTCAGTTCTTACTCTTATATATTCCGTTCTTACTCATATATATTCAGTTCTTAGGCATATATTTTCCGTTCTTACGCATATATATTCAGTTCTTACACATATATATTCAGTTCTTACACATATATATTCAGTTCTTACACATATATATTCAGTTCTTTCACATATATATTCAGTTCTTACGCATATATATTCCGTTCTTACGCATATATATTCAGTTCTTACACATATATATTCAGTTCTTACACATATATGTTCACTTCTTACACATATATATTCAGTTCCTACTCATATATATTCCGTTCTTACGCATATATATTCCGATCTTACACATATATATTCAGTTCTTACACATATATATTCAGTTCTTACACATATATATTCAGTTAATTTCCCATATATATTCCGTTCTTACGCATATATATTCCGTTCTTACGCATATATATTCCGTTTTTACGCATATATTCAGTTTTTACGCATACATTCAGTTCTTACGCATATATACTCCGTTCTTACGCATATATATTCACTTCTTACGCATATATATTCAGTTCTAACACATATATATTCCATTCTTACGCATATATACTCCGTTCTTACACATATATATTCAGTTCTTACACATATATATTCCGTTCTTACGCATATATATTCAGTTGTTACACATATATATTCAGTTCTTACACATATATATATTCAGTTGTTACACATATATATTCAGTTCTTACACATATATATTCCGTTCTTACGCATATATATTCAGTTCTTACACATATATACTCAGTTCTTACACATATATATTCCGTTCTTACGCATATATATTCAGTTCTTACACATATACATTCAGTTCTTACACATATATATTCAGTTCTTACACATATATATTCCGTTCTTACGCATATATATTCCGTTCTTACGCATATATATTCCGTTCTTACGCATATATATTCAGTTCTTACGCATATATATTCCGTTCTTACACATATATATTCAGTTCTTACGAATATATTCAATTCTTACGCATATATATTCAGTTCTTTCACATATATATTCAGTTCTTACAAATATATATTCAGTTCTTACGCATATATATTGAGTTCTTACAAATATATATTCCGTTCTTACGCATATAAATTCAGTTCTTAGGCTTATATATTCAGTTCTTACGCATATATATGCAGTTCTTACACATATATATTCAGTTCTTACGCATATATATTCCGTTCTTAGGCATATATATTCAGTTCTTACGCATATATATTCAGTTCTTTCGCATATATATTCAGTTCGTTCACATATATATTCAGTTCTTACACATATATATTCAGTTCTTACACATATATAATTCAGTTCTTACAAATATATATTCCGTTCTTACGCATATATATTCAGTTCTTAGGCATATATATTCAGTTCTTACGCATATATATTCAGTCCTTATGCATATATATTCCGTTCTTACGCATATATATTCCGTTCTTACGTATAAATATTCAGTTCTTAGGCAGATATATTCCGTTCTTACGCATATTTTCAGTTCTTAAACATATATATTCCGTTCTTACACATATATTCAGTTCTTACACATATATATTAAGTTCTTTCGCATATATTTTCCGTTCTTAAACATATATATTCAGTTCTAACACAACTATATTCCGTTCTTACGCATATATATTCCGTTCTTACGCATATATATTCCGTTCTTACGCATATATATGCAGTTCTTACGCATATATATTCCGTTCTTAAGCATACATATTCCGTTCTTACGCATATATATTCAGTTCTTACACATATATATTCAGTTCTTACACATATATATTCAGTTCTTACACATATATATCAGTTCTTTCCCATATATATTCCGTTCTTACGCATATATATTCCGTTCTTACGCATATATATTCCGTTTTTACGCATATATTCAGTTCTTACGCATATATTCAGTTCTTACGCATATATACTCCGTTCTTACACATATATATTCAGTTCTTACACATATATATTCAGTTCTTACACATATATTTTCAGTTCTTACACATATATATTCAGTTTTTACACATATATATTCAGTTCTTACAAATATATATTCCGTTCTTACGCATATATATTCAGTTCTTTGGCATATATATTCAGTTCTTACGCATATATATTCAGTCCTTATGCATATATATTCCGTTCTTACGCATATATATTCCGTTCTTACGCATATATATTCAGTTCTTAGGCATATATATTCCGTTCTTACGCATATAAATTCAGTAGTTACACATATATATTCCGTTCTTACACATATATATTCAGTTCTTACACATATATATTCAGTTCTTACACATATATATTCAGTTCTTTCGCATATATATTCCGTTCTTACACATATATATTCAGTTCTAACACATCTATATTCCGTTCTTACTCATATATATTCCGTTCTTACGCATATATATTCCGTTCC
>JAWPHD010025452.1:0-16240 GCA_037043455.1 Cyrtodaria siliqua
AACTTGACTTACATTTGTATAACATGTCACAAACTATTTTCATCATCAACCAAAAAAATAGTTTTAATCAATCTTATATTTTATTTAATCATAGCCTGTTAGGCATCAATACCATTGGTCTGTGATTTAATAATAATGTGACAGTTAGCAAAATAAAATAGGACGAACTCACATGAGGACGAGACAGAGGAATGAACACCCGTGAGGACGAATTGATACAGGTCCCCTTTGAAGTAACATGTGGAGAAGGTTGTGTTTTCCGTTTAGAAATGAAAGTAAGCTGTTTCTAACGTTAATAAAATAAGCTTACAATGGAAATAACAACTTTTGCCAATACAACATAGCACTGTTGTGCAGCTTCTTATAGATAAAGTAGTTCTAGGAACTATTCCTTCTTCGATATTTTATAATTTGGATTATTAGGGATTATTACGTCAATACATTTTCTAATATTTTCGAACAAATAATATATTTCTATGTTCTGTAAAACTTTAAATTTTAAACAAATATCTCTTCATCGCAAAGAAAAATGTTATAGGCGTGCAGACCTAATCACATGGCGCAATAGTTTCTGGCATACATCCTACAAAATGGACGTCAAGTGTCAGTGAATTCAACATTGACTCACGGATTTTGACCGTTTAAACATAGTTTACCACATTTGACATTAAATTGTCCAAGTGTATTGAAAAACAAAAGGTAAATTATTGATAACTGAAACAATTTCATTGTCAACCTTTGAAATTAAAACCTGACAGAGAAGTTATTCCCACGAAAACAATTGTCAACAAATAGTTTGATATCGCGAAAACACATTACAACATAACTATATTGACAAAATAAAATTAGCAAGGTACAAAAAAAAGTGTTCTTAGGTAACGTATCCTTAGGGAAAGACTATATGGCATTTTTCACAAAGTCTCAAAGGTATACTAGCTTCCCATAGGTTTCTGTGGTATCGTGGTAGTGTCCAATCTATAAAACTGCATCTCTGCTAAAATATGTTTGTGTGGTATATTACGTCATTTTCAACACAATGCATAGATGTGATGACTTTAGGTACATATAATAAAATAATTGAAAAAAATAAGTATATTTATCCTAAATAAAACGATATTTCAAAATAATGCAAAAATGTTGACAATTCATAACTTTCACATGTCATCATCAAAATAATTTGACCAATCAGTGATCAATAAAATAAAACACCTCCACATTCTGGTAGGGGGTAAACTCGGTGTTTATCCTTGGTGCTCAACTGACTTTAGCCCTTTATAAAACTAGTTTGTAGAGATAAGTATATTAAAAGCTTTGTTTTTTGTGTACATCTATGTATCTTCTTTTGGTGTTGTCTGATTTTAAAACACCAATAAGGATACATTTAATTTAAATGATGGTCTAATATTTTCATTTTTCATATAGAGATTGAGGATAAAGTCCGAGTAAACCCCTTTATTTTCACCTACTGAATATCTTGACCTACCGGAAGTTGACCAGATGTGAAAGTTATGAATTTCCTTATGATCTTTAAAATTCATCATCCTACTGGTTGGGCCATCAATAAAAATATGTTTGTTTGCCGTGCTCCGACCGACTCACCCGATTCGGCCGCGACTCAAACATTTTTAAAAATTTGAATAAAAAAAATATATTTTTATTCAAATGATAAGTTTATTAGCCAGAGTTGTTAAGCATCTAATCTGGATTGCAAAGGTTATCAAAAAGTTGCCTTAGTACAAAAATGGCATAATATATGCGAACAATAACGTCATGGCTCCCATTATCGTGGTACATCGTGATGAAACGTGAACTGCGCTACAACCATTCTTAATTGTTCTCGATTTCAATGACCTCTGAATTCAGTAATATAGTATCTTTGTTTACATTGACAAAATTGTCTCCCGTGAATCACTTTTCACAGGATGTCGTGAACTATTCCGATTGGGTCAGAAGATTCCATTATTGCTAGAGGATCCCCATTATCGTGGCAATTCGAAAATTGATCCAAATGAGACATTTTAAGGGTAAACCATGTTGTGAAGTTAATTAAAACTTTATTCAGACAAGGTTTAATTGATGTAAACATGATTTACACATATAATATCAGCTAAATTTTAAATTGGATAAGTGTAACGGACACGTGTTTACCTACCGACTTTTTGCGTATTGCATCAGATCACATGACCAGCTCATGGTTTTGCTACTGTATCGTATAAACTCCAAAAATTGTACATATAGTAAGATTTTTGATTAAATACAGGCATTTTTTATGTTCTATAATTATTTTAAATCAAAAACACAAGGTTCAAAAGCCAGTCCATGACCGCTCTTTTTTCAATTTGAAACCCACACATCAAGAATTTGGCTTGGCAGAGTAAATGCTCTTTATTATAGGAAGTACGGTATGTGCTACGCAATGCCTTTTTATGAATACCCCTTCAGAAAAAATGAAATGGTCCGAACTGGTGTGACCCAGTAGAAGCCAGTAGAAGCAGCGTCTGCATTCTGGGACAACAGACGGATGAATGTAAACACGAAGTAACTTTGTTAGGGGATATATATGAGGTAGAAACATTGTCCAAACTTAAAAAACAGTTGTTCTTTAACAGATTTTTACTTTTTTTAATACTTTAGGAAAATTGATGCAGTTGATTTACTTTTTATATTCCAACAGGATTCCCTTCTGGTAAAAATAGCTCACGAGCTGTGACGTCACTCATTGTCATATATAATAAATATCGCGTGTACCACGATAATGGGAATACCACGATAATGGGGGTCATGACGTTATATATAAAAAAAATATCTAAAAATAAAACTTTTTCCTACCTTAAATACACATGAATAAAATAATTATGTGCAAGTCCTTGTGTTTAGTTTTAATAACCCATGCCCTAACATCGTACTTGTTGTAGATTGGACAAGCTTTTGATGTAAAAAAAATCCCTACCTACCTACCCACCCTCAAAATTCTGGGTAGGAGCACAGCAAACAAACAATTTTTTATTGATGGCCTTGTGCACCAATTATCGTCATTCACCAGCTATCGTCATTATCAATAAAATGCTCAATGTTGTGATTATTTTTCAGCCCCACTTTACAAATCACTTCACACTATCACAGTCTGCGAATTAAACGAATAGTCCGAGACCGAGGCTATAAAAATTTCGTTCGGACTATAGAACAAGAGGGCCAAGATGGCCCTATATCGATCACCTGAGTAATTGTCCATTATCAAACTTCTTCGAAATCTTATGATCATATACAATCTGTGCAAGTTTAGTTAAGATTGTCCAAGAAATGTGTCCTCTGTTGTTTACCAACATTGATATAAAGACACTGACAAAGTTTGGTAAAGATCAAAGACAAAATGAAGGTGTAACCTCTGGGGTATGGCCAAATGTGACCTAAGGGCTACATGTAATATAGGAGAGCTGTGTGCCTTGTGGTTTCAGAGAAGATTTTTTTTAAAGTTTTTCCCTATACAAGTCTATGTAAAACATATGACCCCAGGGGCAGAGACAAATGTGACCCCGGGTCACCATTTTAATAGACTTGGTAAAGGACCATAAGCGCATAGTAAAGGCAAAATATTAAACCTTTGGCTCTTTTTAATTTTTCCCTATACAAGTCTATGTAGAACTGTGATCGCGGGGGCGGGGCGAAATATGACCCCAGGGTCATCATTTGAACAAACTTGGTAAAGGACCATAATCTTATAGCAGGGCTTCCGTTAATGGGCGTACGGCCGTAAATGACGTCCAAAAATCATAGTTGTACGGCGAAAAATTAACATCAAAGGCGTACAGTGTACCTCCAAAAACTTCAAAGTACGCCGCGATCGTTTACTACGGACGTCCCATAATCTGTAAATTACCTATTATAGCCCCGCCCATCTAATCTAATTTCATTTGAGACTGCCGACGTAACAAGTTGTAAAGCAATTAAAACTCAGTGGAGCCTGTAATTGACAGGTAAATCCGGTTTTGTCCAGTTTTTATCAAGGGTCACACGCATGACTGGTGAGAGGAGAGCGTGTTAATTAGATAACTGGCCTAGCCGCACATTTCACAAAATGAACGCCAAATTGCTTAATTTATATTTATTAACCACAAAGTTGAAACTCCTTACACAAACAGATTATACTTTTAAGGCTATTTCTTTTATATCTTTGTGTCATTTTTCTATGTATTTATCAAAGTTACAAATTTATAGAAACGAAGTACGACAAACAATATTTAATAATCTCTAACCTAGGGGAGAGAACTCTTCGCAAATGGAGACTAAACACGGAAGTGAAATTATCACTGGCAAAAACAATCGATTGCGTTGATAATACATGTAAATTAAAGAATATGTTACATTTATTCCTACACTTGACAGTGTTACATACCTTTCATTAATATATGCCAATTTAAAAGCTTTCCTGGACTGATAAATTGAAAACTGTTTGCAAAATGTAATTTACTGTATAAAACTTGTGGGTGGGGTATGGCACGCAAAGGGAAATTAAGTATTTTTAGTTTGAAACCGTTTATATAATGAGGTCATCAAATATTTTCTTTTATAAACATATAGATGATTATAATTATCCTTTTTTTCTTTTTAACAATTTAGATGTGTTGTTTCCCTCACTACCACGTGGAATCACTGACTCAAAGACTATGAATGCCATGCCCAAACACTGGAACTTCCTAAATTTTCCCCATGAACTTCCAAATTTGATACACAGGAAGTGCGAACTTCCTAAATTTGAACCTTAGTGGAAGCCCTGTTATAGTAATTGCAAAATATTAAACCTCTGGCTCTTGTAGATTCAGAGAAAAAGATTGTTTTCAGTTTTTCCCTATATAAGCCTATGTAAAACTGTGACCCCCGGGGTGGGCCAAATGTGACCCCTGAGTCACCATTTGAACAAACTTGGTAGAGGACCATAAGCTTATAGCAAATGCAAAATATTAAACCTCTGGCTCTTGCAGTTTCAGAGAAGAAGGTTTTTTAAGTTTTTCCCTATACATGTCTATGCAAAACATGTGACCCTTGGGGCAGGGGCAGATGTGACCCGAGGGTCACCATTTGAACAAACTTGCTCAAGGACCATATGCTTATAGTAAATGCAAAACATTAACCTCTGGCTCTTGTAGTTTTCGAGAAGAAGATTTTTTATTTTGTTTTCCTATATATAAGTCAATGTAAAACTGTGACCCCTTGGGGCGGGGACAAATTTGACCCCAGGGTCAACATTTGAACAAACTTAGTAGAGGACCATAAACTGATGCTACATGTAATACATGAGAGCTCTGTGCCTTGTGGTTTCAGAGAAGAAGATTTTTTAAAGTTTTTTCCTATATATCTATATGAAAAATGTCAATATACCAACTTTGTATACCCGGGGCACGGCCATTTCTGACCCCAAGGGCTTTATTTGAACAAACTTGATAGTCTAGGTGTTGGCGATCATTTTAAAAGAAAAACTGTTGAAATCTGTCCTGCGGTTCTGGAGAAGAAGATTTTTTAAGGTTTCGACTATATATGGCAATGGCGACCATCTTGGATGTCGCGCTGACCTAATTTTAACAAATCTAAAAAGCATTCATCTAAGGATCATCCATGTGAAGTTTAGTCCTATTGATAAATTCTCGGTATTATCTAGCACCTACGTTTTTTTATCTGATCTTTACCAAACTTTACCAGATTGTTATTATAGGCCTTTATTTCGCCGTATTTCTGCAAAACTTTGCAGGGATGATCAGTACCAAGCCTAGTTGTGCCTATCCACCTTGTTCTAGTTGAATGATTTTTGGCAGAGTTATGGCCCTTTAAAGGTTTTAATACACATAAACTGTATGTACTAGTTCTGCTGAACCCCTGGTCAGATTTCAATGAAACTTGGCAAGGATGATCTGTATCAAGCCTAGGTGTGCATATCAGCACCTTGTTCCAGTTGAATGATTTTTGGAAATCCATTTTCATGCACCATTTCGGTTTGTAATGAAAATATATTTATTTAGCATTTTATTTAAAATCTCAAGTAAATTTGTTCAGATCCATTTTTTCGTTATTAAAATATATAAAATGAGAAACTATGAAATTATTCGAAAATCACATGAAAAAAATCAAAACGAGATTATGTCGGTAAACTTCCGCTTCAGCAGGGGTGTCAAAGAAAATCGATCGATTATGAATAAACATGGCCCCAGACCCGCCTAGCGGCCTCCAGCGCTACGTGCGGTCGACGAACAACCACTGGTCGTTCGGCTTCGCATCCAAAATGTTTCATGAAAATGGTGAATGTCTCATTAAAATCAAGCAAATGGGACATTTTGTCTCATTGAAATTCACTCCTAGGGTGATCCCTGCGTAACAAGGAACACGTTCAGAGTAAAAAAAGTTTTTAAATAGTTCATGCTTTCATAATGGATGTGAACCCATTTAATATATTTTAAAAGAAACAACCATTCTGATTAAATGAATGTTAAGTAAAACAAAACAATGTATGATGGCCTGTCAGCGATTTATTTCACCCTTTTGGAAATGGTACTGGCACCCATTAAATTGCGAAAAATTCACATCGTTTTGTCTTGAATAGGGAATTTTTCACTATCAAACAAAAGCAATATTGTATGCTTAAATACTTTGCAAACACATTACCATTTATACATTCTTTTATAGTATTTCATAACCCTCTCCTAAAATTATATAGTTTTCCCCTTTTTCTGTTTAAATTACTTCTCTGAAATTGATTGGGAATTTTTTCACTCCAGTTGGGAAAAAACACATTCTTTTTGCCATGGGGAATGGTATTGTTTTTCGGTACCACTTATATAAAGGGGGAAAAAACACTGTCTTTGTTCTAAGACCCATGCTTAGAACAACTGCCATCATGTAAATATAGAATAAACTGTTCCACAGGACAATACATACAAATATAATAATTTTAAAAGTATTTGTAGTAACTTTTTGAGTAAAGATACTCACACTTTTAAAAAACTGTTTTTTTTTGTAAAAAAGTATGAGTAGCTCTGGTCCGAATGGATTCACAGTAAGCACCATAGGAGTGGATTCATAAATACTGGATTCTTGATGAATGATGACTCACAGCTAATAACTTGTGGCCCCGCCGACGTACGAGAAATTTGGGAAACCCGCTGGTGTACGTCAAATAAGTTAGGGATAAGTTTTACACAAGTTACGAGCACGCCGAAATACGCTGGCATAGGTTGTCGTACGCCGATGCCGATCAAAATTTTTTATGCAAGCACAAAATTTGTAGCGTATGCCGATGTGTTGTTTATAAGTTAAGCATAAGTTAGAGGTACGTGACAGGCTAGTTATGCACACGTTTACATACGCTACAAGTAAGTTACACATAAGTTGGCATCTGTCGAAATACGTCGGCAACCAGCTTGGCGATTGTGTAGCGTTTGTGAAACTTTTTTCTAACCTATGAGCAACGTACTGTTAACTTGTCATTAACTTATATCTGACCTTTCCACAACCTATATTGACGTATTGAACGTATGCCTGACGATCCTAGAATTACTCAATGTGTTAAATACGTGTTTAAAACTTACTGAACGTGTTTAGAACTTACAGGTAGCGTATTTGCCAGCGTTTTGGGTTCAGCTATATATATGGTGTACCGATGAGCAACTCATCATTCCTGCTGATGTATGAGGTGCAGATGTCATAAGTTAGACTAACGTTGCGCATAAGTTCCGCATAAGTCATGAAAGCTAGAGGTACGCTGGGCACACGCTTGTAAAAGTTGTATAAGTTATGTAAACGCTAGGGACAAGTTATGAATAAGTTACTCATACTTTAAACATAGGTTATATATTCGTTCAACTCGTTAGCAATACGCTATGTATACGTCAAAAGGAGGCTTCCAATTGATTTTTTAATCATTTTCAACGTATGCCAGCATGTTTGATAACATTTTCATACGTCGGCATACGTTGTCTAAAACGTTATAGTGTGACAGGGCCATTACATAATAATACAAATACTTTGGAGTTGTGTTTGACATTCCATAACATATATATGTGCAGTTGTGCATAATCAATGCCATTTAGTGGGGTAGTTTTACAAAGTTCATTCATGAATTTACTTTGTATACACATTTTAACTCAGTTTCCATTTCATTAAATATTTGACAAATGCAGATTTTACATTCCTGCAGGCTGTCACACAACATGTGGCATATTGTTCACATACTCCTATTGCATATATAATATATATATACTAAAGGAAAAAAAGAAACGCAACTCTTTATTGCTAATCAAGTATCTTGGCGTTTATCAAATATCTTGACTTGCATTGAACTTAAAACTAATTTTATTTCAGTACATATATTTAGGTCTCATATTAATATTTCACTAGTTTTGTGTGAATCTGAGTTTCAGATAAGCATTCCTAGGCGAAACCAAGCGTTACGTCATATAACGCGGGCAGCAAATACAAATAACATATTCGGAAAGAAATGGTCCTGGCACGTATTCGGTTATTAGGAGGACCCATTATGTTCATGGTGGGTTTCATGGCGGTTTTTGCTGGGGTGCTGACTTAGGTCCTTGAGACGAAAAGGAACGTCATCTTGACGTGACGTAACACCTGGACGTCCCAGACGTCTTTAATATTATAATGCATTACGCAAGCCATGATGGACAGATACCGTACGCTGCGAAATTCGGTTCAACAACTATCTGATGGCGTCTTTAAGTAAATCTTTACATGAACATGGCATCAAGACAACTTGGCCAAATTTGACAAAAATACTGGATTCTTGATGAATGATGACTCTCGATGAAATATATGCAAAAAATGGCAAGTGTAGCCGAGTACACATTCCTGGCACATTCCTGCATGACCCGTGCTATGTGCATACGTTCAATTTTGTATTTCACGTTTTACGTAACAGTGAGTTTCAATAAAAACTATAGTGGAGGTATCGGTGAGGCCAAAAAAAAGGTGTGTTTCTTTTGCATGCTCTAAAAAAATAGGGAAGGTCGGTAGGCATTTTCTTTTTTTTGTGCTTTTTTTTGTTTTGTTTTTTTGGAGCAAGATATTGTGTGATTCTACATGTATTTATCTCATAAACCCCATACAAGTTGATGACAACTGAAAGTTTCTCTGTGATGTCAGTTTACCTCGATATATTGTGATAAATCATTGTTCAGAACAAATTTTAAAAAAAATTGTTTTTGCAATGTTTTAAAAGAAGTACTGATGGGAATTTTATGTTGACAACCCTTATTATAAGAGCCGTTTTAGCCAGTAGAGCATTCACAGGCCATCTTGGGCCTCTTGTTTTTAATAGAATGGCATTTTGTTTTTAACAAATGCACTTAAATGTCGTCTCAGCAAACTGCAAACTCCATTGTTTTTAGTTACTAAAATGTTTACAATTGTGACTTTCATTTAAGCATCATTGACCTTTATATTTTTAAGTCCAGCCCCTTTTAGGCGAGACGTGAATCCACGGATTTCTTGTTTTCTTTAAGTATATAATACATGTAATATGCTTGGAATGTATCCAGTTTGCTGCTGTTTGTTTGTAAACCCAGTGAAGCATCCATCAGTAGTGGTGACCTGCCCTTCTGTATATCGTGACACATATCATTTGTCACTGGAGATGTGCATAGGCATACACTACAAGTAATATCATCAGACAGTCCTTCAAGTCTTTATTTATAAGGAATATTTGGTGTTGGACTCGGTCTGAAATATCATTTAAATATTGCTATATGAAGGTTTGTTTTTAAATGTGGTAATTCATGTATAATTTATATAATATTGTTTGCTGTTTGAAAAGCACCTTTAAAATGGGAGACTTCTGACAGTCCAGTGTCTGCCATGATGCATGTCCTGAGGCAATTTGGATGTCACTTCATGACCAAGTCTTATTTATTGACCAATTATTTACAGCTTTAAAAGTGTGGTAAACCCATCATTTTCTCCATTTATATACTGCTTAAATTGTGTATATTCCTCCGACACATTAAAAAACACCGGAATTATTTGTTAATAAAAGTAGGGAGGGGGAAAACCCAGCCAGAGTTTTTGTTGTTGTTGAAAATGGGAGTACTTAACTAGTTACATGTAAGTCTTCTATATATGAAAAATACTAAATAAAGTCATGCCAGTGAATCCAGTTGTAAGTGATTTGCAGTAAAATTGGCATTACAAATAAGGCCAGATTTTTTTTTTTACCTGAGCAGGGCCTTCCCAGTCATTTATGGTGTAGCGGCGCCGCGATCCCTTAACTTTTGAAACAGACATGCCGCGATCCTTCTGACCGCGACCCTTTAAAACCGTGCCGCGATCCCTTAAAAGTGGGTCAAAACATTCATTTCCCAGTGTTAATTAATGACATATCCGACCAAATAACGCCTTGAGGCATAAACTCCTGACAAGCATACGTCCTTAGCTCCTAATTGGAGAGTTTTCATAAGGATTAGAGGGGCAGAGGTGTTAATTACCTCCGCGATAAGGGTCTAATTCAAGAATTCAACCATGCGTACATGACCTGCAAACTTATTACGTCATCAAATGTGAAAACAATTTACTTATATTTTATTGTAGCGTTGAATTAACGTGCCTCCATCCATTTTATAGCGATTTTAAATAGATAATGATGAGAAAATAATCTCACAAACGCAAATTATTCGATAACCACATAATATTATAAGAATCTCGGGGTTGTAGATTATAAATTTAGGTTACTTCCGGTTTTGAATTTGCTTCCGTGTTTTCATGTTTCAAACTAAAACGTTTAATTATGAATAAAGACGGCAATTTTATAACATTTAAATGCTAATGACTTGATGCAGTAAACATGACTTAGACGTTAAGTTATTGTAAGACAATGTCAGCGTAAAAAGTTGATATAAATCCGGATAGTCCTTATTTCGGATGTTTAAAAAACACGACACTGCGTTTTCAAGTGTTTGTTTTTTTAAATGTTATTCACTTTAAAATAATTACTCCTGCTTATCTTCACCACATATATAATGAAGTGTTTACAAGATGAAAAAAATTCTAGAACAGCAAACCTCAACTTAATACATCGTTTTCCAAAAAAAAAAAAAAGTAAAAAAATGGTCATACATGTACTATCTATGGCAGACTGGTAGATATATTTAAAACATGTTTTAAATGTGTCAGGTGTTTGCCAAAACCCGTATTTTACTTCAAAACATGAAAAAAATCAACATACAGGAGGAGACCCCCTCCCGCACCCACCCCCACCCCACCCTCGCACGTTAAATGCCACTATCCCTTAAAAAATTCCTGGGGAAGGCCCTGCTGTGTTACCTGTGTTTCTGGTTAGTCAGCTGAAAAGGTATATATTTTTTTCTTTTCTTTTTTTTGCCCATGTGGTTTGGAAGCTGTTAAAGGTATCTTTAACATTGTCAAGTAGTTAATTTGTAGTGATTTTGCAAGGAGAGAAGGAAAATAACCTCATGATATCTAACTTGTTTGTTTTGAATAAAATAAAATTGAAAACAAATATTTTCTGCCATTATGAGTTTATTTGTTGACGGACGGCAGACGGAGTGAGAGTCAAAATGTGATCACAATAGCTCCAATCCTGAGAGTTCCATCTTACATGTGGCTGTGAAAGATTGAATTTTATCATTTCCTGAGGCTGGGTGGTATTGGAAGAACAAATCTGCTGGCAGCATGTCATGATAAATGTTTTTCATAAACTTCTGCTCTGTCCCATGGCTGCAATTTCCAATTCTAATAGGGACGGTCGGGTAACTAGAAACACAGGTAAAAAATTTTCTGGCCTAAGAAGCAAGACATACTTGCACTGGGTGTCCGTCTATCCCACTTTTCGAGCACTGAGTAAATAAACATATACTTTTAATGGGCACATAAATTATACAGTATTATATGACCTGGACAGAGTTTTTATCAACAGTTTTCTAGTGTAATTTTTCCATTGTTTGGCGGGTTAGTTTAATGGAAAAGCCCAAACTACCATCCTGTGTAACCTGATGGACCACATTTATTATTCTATTTCACCTCATTATTATTGACCCCCCTTTGATTATCATTAACATTTTGAAATATTACTGCGCTATATCAGTTGTAGTTCATGTTAATTGATCACAGAAGTAGGTGTCTCAAAATCCTATGTAGGAACTTCCGATGAAAATATACAACAAAGTGTTATACGTTTTCCAGACCAATATTTTTATAATAAACAAAACAAGTGTCAAAACGGCGTGCCATCGCAAATCCCCAAGCTTTCTTCACACAGGGAAACGAATATATGTTGACCCCCTTGACCCTGTATCCATATCAACATTTTTGACCCCACCCCAGTCTCTCGGTAACAATGCGCAAACAAAAATGTGTATACTATGTAATTCCATCATCGTAATATTTAATTCAAATTACTTCCGGGATGGTAAAGACGCTGCACTTCTCGCCCCTCACCGCTGCAAGTTTGAATCCCTCTGGGAGCTTGACTTGTGATAAAGTGTTGATTCTTACGGACGGCAGGAGGAATAGAGTACTGGTTCCACCCAGGAAGAAGTAGTTGGTCTGCCTCCGTTAAAACGACCATCATATAGTTTACAGGCTATAATGTGCTGAAAATTACTTTAAAAAACACAACCAATCAACCGCACTTGCCACCTGAGCACATCTTTGAGGTCAAAATAAAGAATTTGTTTGATATGCTAATGTTTTGTATATTGCATAGGGGCAAGTATGTCAACAGGCCTTTTTCTGCCCATTTTTGGAAAAAGACCCTGGACAAATTGGGAAAATTTGAGCCGTAAATTTTGCCCAATTGGGAAAAAAAATAATCGCTTTACGCCTCAAATTGGGAATTTTCATAAGTTAGTTGTACATAAATATCCGGTTGTTTTAATTGCCTGGTTTCAATACATGATACATGATTTAAATATTGTTATTTTTATAGTATTTCCTTGTAAACATTTGTATATTTGACCTGACTTTGTAAAAAAAAAAATGGGGAATTTAATTTTAGAATTGGGAAAAACAACCATATTTGGCATTGGGAACGGGTCCGATAGTTGGACCCGTGAGAATAGTAGAAAAAGGCCTGGCCAATAAATTAAAATGCCACTGCAAATGACCTTTTTTACTTGATGTTTACCAAATTTGTTAGATGATTTTTATCAATGACCATAAAAACACAAATGGACACCAGTGACCACACTGACTAAAACATCAGAGCAATACAGACTGTCTTGGGCCTCTATCTGTACATTCCCTTAATTATGTTAATCACTTGATGAAAGCCATGTGTCCTACATTCTGGAACAAGGCCCTTGAGTGGGAGAGCACCCATCCAGTTTGCATATTTTACACCTTATAAAGTTAAAGTATCCCACACAGCTGATTACTTATACATATTTAATGGAACATTCTTCATGTTCTTAGGTTTCACAACATTATACCTGGGGAGAAAGTGGTGGTGAGTCACTGTTTGTATAATTGACAGTCTGTCTCCACAAGGTGTGCATGCAGGAGGATCAATAGCTTGTGCACTGATACAGTCTATCATATTAATGATTCATGTGACTCTCTGCAATCTGCAATAAAAATAGTCTGGTTTCTTTTCGGATTGTAAATTAAATCTGTGATATTTTTTAATGACATTATCTGTAACAGTTACAGTTTTTGTCCTGCCCCGTTTCTCAACTTAGCAGTCATTATGTCGTCCGGATGTATGTCAGTACTTGTTTCTTTGCAGGATTTTCACCAAACTTCACCAGAATGTTCCTTATATGCATCTTACATCATGTGCAGAATTTTGAATCGTTGTGACCTACTTTCGATAAAAATATAGGTCACATTCCGGTCTTTGCTGCAACACACATAATTTTATCATCTTGCTTCTTTATTGCTGGATTTTCACCAAAATTCACCAGAATGTTCCTTATATGCATCTAAAATCATATGCACAATTTAAGGTTGCTGTGACCCACTTTTGACGAAATATAGGTCACACCCAGCCTCTGCTACAACATGTATCCCCCACTGCTTGACATTAATTAAATATTCAGTATCCAGGGGCGTACCTGGGCATACGCACTGACGCACGTGCGTGCAGGCTATTAAAGAAGCAAACAAATAAAATGGGCTAAAAAAGTGAAAAATGCAATAAAAACTGAAGGTATAGGGGGGTTAGGCACATTTGTGAATCCAAAACTCGATGGGGCATAAACCTTAATTAGCCCAAGGAACGCCCCTGGTATATAAGCAGCTAATATCTCTGGGGATTGACATTGGTGTTGGTCAAATCAAAAATCTGAACTTCTTCATAATAGGGCTTGACATGTAGGCTGTGGCCTTCTAGTATTAGTTGTAAATGCCATTCAGCTTACATATGCAAGCATCCTCACTGTTAAAAGCGCTATTAAATCCATACATACATACATACATACATGTACCTGCAAAAGTGTGAAAATGAGCAAAATCAATGCTTGCGCTACAGATTGATTATGGCCCTTGATCATGTAAAACGTATATATTTCGGCACTTTTTTTTGCCATTACTTTTTGAAATGGTACACGATTTCTGTGTTGCTTTTTCAAAGAAAAAAGAAGTACATAGGGATCATTTCTTTCCTTGTCTTACGTCCGTCAATCGCCCAGCATCACACCAAAACTTTAATTTTTGCTTAAACTTTTATTTCCTCATTTCTTAATCCAACGTTCAATACATACACTCATTGAAAACAATCTAGTGACTTTATCAAAATATAAAGCTCAACGTCATATAACAAGGTCAAATTCCGGGTTCTAAGGCCATTTTTAGCTCTACTGGCCAAGGGCCAGCAGAGCTTATGGGATGGTGAGTTGTCCGTCGTCCGTCCGTCTGTCCGTCGTTAACTTTTGTCTTGTGAACACCCTAGGTCCTTCATTTTTCATCCGATCTTTACCAAACTTAAACAGGTTGTTTTCAAATGCCATATTAAGCCTTGTGAACCCTCTAGCACCTTCATTTATTATTTGATCTTTACTAAACTTGCACAGATTGTTAATATCAATGAAAGGTCAGACAAGTTCGAAAACCAGCCAAATCGGATTAGTAACACCGGCGTTATGGCCCTTGTTTTTTCTGAAAATTGCTGTTTTCTGCCTTGTGAACGCTCTAGCACCTTCATTTATTATTTGATTGTTACCAAACTTGCACAGATTGTTAATACCAATTATAGCTGGGACAAGTTTGAAAATCAGCTGAATTGGGTCAGTAACACCTGAGTTATGGCCCTTGTTTTTTCTGAAAAATGCCATTTTCTGCCTTGTGAACACTCTAGCACCTTCATTTATTATTTGATCTTTACCAATCTTGCACAGATTGTTAATATCAATGAAAGCTCGAAGAAGTTCGAAAACAAGCTAAATCAGATCAGTAACACCGGAGTTATGGCCCTTGTTTTTTCTGAAAAATGCTATTTTCTGCCTTGTGAACACTCTAGGGCCTTCAATATTAATTGGATCTTTACTTAACTTTGCCAGTGTCTTTATATCAATGAAAGCTCGAAAAAGTTCGAAAAACCGGCAAGATTGAAATAATATCATCGGAGTTATGGCCCTTGTTTTGCTGAAAAATGCCATATTAAGCCTTGTGAACACTCTAGCACCTTCATTTATTATTTGATCTTTACCAAACTTGCACAGATTGTTAAAATCAATGAAAGCTCGGACAAGTTCGAAAACCAGCTAGATTGGACCATTAACAGCGGAGTTATTGCCCTTGATTTAGTTAAAAATGCTATATTTTGCCTCGTTAAGACGATAGGGGTTTCATTGTTCATCTGATCTTTACCAAACTTATCAGATTGTTAATATCAATGAAAGCTCGGACAAGTTCGAAAACCATTCATATCGGACCAGTAACAGCGGAGTTGTGACCCTTGATTTAGTTCAAAATGCTATATTTTGCCTCGTTAAGACTTTATTTTTCATCCGATCTTTACCAAACTTTAATCAGATTGTTAATGTCAATAAAAGCTCGGTCAAAATCGAAAACTGGACAGATCGGACCAGAACAGCGGAGTTATGGCCCTTGATTTTGTTAAAAATGCTATAATTTGCCTCGTCTTACAATAGGGCCTTCATTTTGCATCTGATCTTGCCAAACTTTACCAGATTTTATGTCTTTCTTTTTTTATATTATAATTTCTTTTTTTCTTTTTTCTTTTTTTAATTTTTTTTTCTTCTTTTTTTTTTTTTAAATTTTTTTTTTT
>JAWPHD010025453.1:0-16238 GCA_037043455.1 Cyrtodaria siliqua
AGGACCACAGTCAACCAAAAACAAGTATTGAAACAAACAACACTTACAAGGATACATAAGAGCCAAGGTATGTGACATCACAAACTTAAAGGGTTGAAAATAGGGCTACCGCCTTGGAACGATCAGTGGCATAAAAGGCCAGTAGGGGTGTTGAGAGTGCGGTGGAGTGGATGGTGGGGGGAACAAGGTTCTAGGGTGCACCAAACCTCTTTCTTACCCTATTGTCATCCAAAAAAAATGAGACAGTGTCAAAAAAACAATCCCTGCCCGCCTGTATCTTGTAACAAATTGAGAAGCATTAATAGGCAATATAAGTATAACACAAAGATGACTATAACTATATATGGATACTAAAACAATATTGGAGACAAATCTCCTTTCAAAATTTAGGTAGACGTCATCATAGGGTCCACAGTCTATCCGGTCAATGCACAATCAAATAGAAAAGCATAGCTGCGAACTGAAAATTTAGTCAACTTCTAAATATGAAGTGCGTTGAAAAATGATTAGATCACACATTTCTCCTTTGATAAAAACGTTTTAACAAGTATAGTTATAAATGTATGAAAGCTTATAAATCACATTTACATAGAAGTCATGTTGCGATTGTCCTTGTCGAGAACTGTTGTTATCAGCGAAATAAGTTGGTACTATAGCATACAAATAGCATTAGTGTATGTTTAATAGGATTCGAGTGAGGTTTGGTGGACCCTAGAACCTAGCTTAAACCCCCATAGGCCTTTTTGCCACTGACCGTTCCAATGCAGTACCCCTATTGTCAATCCTTTTATGTTTGTGGTGTCGTATACTTTGCTTTTTCTTTGTAAAATTTGACTTTTATATTTATTGGTGTATTGAACAAAAATAGAAAAGTGCTATACTTATTTATAATTTTGATTTAAAACTCTTGCTGATGAAAACTGACAATTTCTTGAATAAGTTCTTATTTTTTGTTGTCATTAGTAATGCTTGTATGTTTGACCTTTTCCAAATATATCTTTTAAATAAAGTGTTCTTATATCATAATATAAAGGACAATACTTTAGAAAATGAAATTCGTCTTTCGTTTCTATATCTAACCTACGACCAGAGACGTATAGTTTTGTTAACGAAATATATATATCAACATTTCTTGTTAAGTATATCAAAATACAATCTCATTAAAATCAAACCCTTTATCACACTACGATACTCTACACTACTAAAGATCTGGCAACACTGCATTGAAGGTCATGTCAGATTTACCTTACGATTAGCCAATCAGATTTCAGCCTACAGAATCGCTCTGTATACACTGCTTCACTCGCGGGTAATAATAATAGAACGTCGTAATATTCGACTTCGCTATCAACTGAGCTAAGTGGGCCATACGTACTAAGACATACTATTTAGAAAACTAATGTCGTAATAATTTCGGTATATTTTTCAGACGCTGTTCCGAATGTTTTCAATACACTTGACCGCGTCCATGATTTTCTTCGTATTCTTGAGCTAAAACATGCCATTTAGTGCATTTCTTTGAATTTACCGTGTAATCCACCGCAACAACACACGAAAACTTTATCCTTTTTTTGGATATAGATCTATGTGTTTTATGCGGATTTTCGTTTGTTCAGTTCACTCAAAAATTATCTGAAGTGCATATGAAACGCGCGATTTTATTGGTTAAATTTAGTTGATCTTCTCATGAATATTGATTAGATGAAAGGTCGATCTGACATGACCTCTAAGGCAGTGTTGTCAGATCCGATAGAGGAGCGTATCAAAGCGGAATTCTGATATTGTTTTATATGCACTGCCTCTAGAGGGATCCAGTAATTCAGAGGATAAATACATCTTTTATTTCGATAGGGAGTTTTCAATGTAAAATACTTAGAAATATATTAGAAATGCTAACTGTTAAATAATGGAGGTTCTTTCTTTAGGTACTTCATGTAATAAACGTGTGTCTCAAAAAAAAGAAAAACAATGGCTGAAACAGGCGCTCTATCAATAATGAAATAATAGCCGCCATATGTAGTTAATCATAGAAAGGTTACCATGTTACCATGTATGTCAAATTTGATGGACTATGATGATTACTTTGTCAAGCAATTTCCTTAACCTCTTTAACACAAATGGGCATACAGACCACAGAGCACATCACTTATCAAATGGACACGAAGTATTTAGTAATGCACCGATCGCTATGGGTGCAGACATACAAGGAATTATTGAAAATAAACGAGTGTAGTAACCTCGGTACAAGTCAATTACATAACACCAAAATAAACGTGAGATACGTACAATTCGCTCTAGAAATAAACTTGTTACGTTGTCCTTTTTATCAGTACAGTACCATTTAGTAAATTTATCAAAGAAGTGAAGAACTTAATGGATTAGGGACAATTCGTAAGATCATTTGATCAGCTGGACATCTCAACTAACATTAACAAACTTGATTAAATTTAATTTACATTTCTTATGCGCCGCAAGTCCGCATTTTACCTGTAATCGGCGCATTGTTTGGCCATCGCCTAAGCCTTGTCATCGCAGCCGAGGCGACTTAACGGACTAGTGTGTAATACTATATGTTTGTTCAGTCAGGTCTATTGATCAAAAATGAGAAAATGGTCCTATAGAAACCACAGCAAAATCAAACGCAATGGCACTGTAGGTCGTCACTGCCCCATAAACCAAAATATGAGCATATATAAATTGTCACTGAAAAGGACAATACGTAACAGAAAGAGTGGTGCAGACAGGATTACCGACTTGGAATGGTCAGTAGGCAATAATGCCTACTGGTTAGCTTAAATCGATGTTATGTGTACACAACCTTGCTATTAACCAGTCATAACTATATGCACATCTGGTCAATGCCAAATTCCTATTTTCTGTTATTTTGTGTCACGATCGCCAGAGTGTGTTTAATCACATATTCTGATACGATATAATAATTCTTACAGAGCACAAACTATATTTGTATATGCATAATTACGCCCCTAACCTGAAGATATATGTCTCATTTTCGTTTCTCAGACGGCGGAATGGGTATGTGCTCGGGCATAGTGTTTTTTTCTGTTTGTTATTTTTATTGTGTTGTTTTTTTATTTTATAAAATGGCTCTTGGTTCAAAGGTGGCAGACAATCAAGAACATTTGAACATGTAGCTTAATGTTATTTAATGTTCATCTCAAATGATGTTTACCTTTGAAAATATTTTATTGGTGTCAAATGATGTTTAATTATTAAAACATTTCATTGTACGTGTCAGTACAAGTTAATATCTTGTACATGTTTTATGGTCCGATCTGGTCCGATCAATTTATGTTAAAATGATTTTTCATCTGGAAAAAGATCACACATGTACAGTAAGAACGAAGGATAATTGCGAACAGCCATAGCGCGAAACTACTATTAGTTCAAGTATCCCGACTATCATTACCCGACCATTGCATATCATTACCAGACCATTACCAACCATATCATTATCCGACCGTTACCAACCATATCATTACTCGACCATTACAACCAAGTGATCAAGACTGCCGGCATATAACCTTTTGATGCATACAAACACGTCAAGCTACAGTCATGTCGATAGTTACCATTGTATGACAGTCGCAGCGTGTTATAATTACTGTACTCAAAGTCAGTCAAACAGTTATGTCCATAGCATGTCAAACAGTCAACACCACGAGTATAGTTTTTTTTTTTTTTAAACATATTTATTATAGTGACATGTTATCCTAGGCAGCAGTGTATCACCATTTAGATATAAGTGTAACTGGACACCCCCTAAGGGGAATAAGCTGCTATATGCATAAGAAAATGATGTCAAATAGCACCATATTCTCCCTAGGCGGAGATGTGTCTTATCAGGTTCAATGTTTCCTGTGACAAAAAGGGACCTGGCAATTGTTAAGGCCTTTGCAATTTGCATTAAATATGCATTCAATGTATTGTGTCACATTTTAGTAATTATTTTGTACATTAAACACATCATGCCATTGAAAGTTATTAAACAGTAAAATATTTTAAAACATTATAACTTTGAAAACGTTTAAATACAATCCTTGAAATCAATAGAGATGAACGTTTATGTTCAGAAAACACATATTCGTGATCATATTAATTATATAGAAAACGTATAATTTATCTCAACTCGTGATCTGAATGCTTTTGAAACATCAACTCGTGATATGAATTGAATTATATAGAAATATTTTAATATTTATCAACTCGTTATATCAATTACATATATGAAAGTGGTTACTCCAGCTGACACATTTCTTGCAACATATGTTTATATATGTTAATCATTTGTTTCTAATGAAATACTGTTAGAAAAAATATATAATAGTGCTTGAATAAATATATAATAGTGCTTTTACGTTACTGTATTCGGATGTTCTTTGCTCATTATGTATTCTCCTCTGAAACAAGCAGCTGATGTTTTATTTACCATAATATGCATTCTATTAGCCTTTTGAAACTCAGGTTTTTAGTATTCACTTAGTTTAGTATGGGCTATTTCGCTTCTCCGTTTCAAGCCGGTAGCCCTATTGTAAACCCTTTTATGTATGTGATGGAATACTCCTTGCCTTTTATTTATCCTTTTATCCTTTGTTTCTATGCGTGTTTTTGGATGACTGAGGTCCTTAATTCCTGTTTGACTGTTATATATACTTTTATTTGAAGAACTTTCCCACAAAACCTAAAAAAAATGGTTCTGTAGAAAGCACAGTACCGGAACGAAATGGCTCCGTGGTACGTATTGTACCTCAAACTAAAGCAAATGAGAATTTTAAATAGTCAATGAACCGAACACTAAACAGCACAAAGAGTGGTATTCATAATTTTGCATTACAGAGATGTTGAGATTTGATTTTATGTTCATTGTTACTCGGTTTTTATCCTTATGTTTATATTGAATCAATTTCCATGAATGTGCATGAAATATGCAGGGTTTTAAAAGAATCACACTGTTGATACCTTAATTTTAACAGTAAACTTGGTTGTAAAGACCGAGTTTATCACCTACCAGAATGTATTGGTATGTCTTATTTCTGGTCACTGATTGGTCAGTGTTTTTTTATGATACTGTATCAAAAGTATGAATATCTCTTCACAAACAACAATACGAGGCTGGATGCAAGCATTATTAATAAATACCTTATATGCCATTTTAACATATAGCCGTATCGTATTTAATAGCAAACTAATAGGTATATTTGTAATATGTTTAACATCTAAATGTGTTTTTGCATTCCGTCGCAAATTATCGTCGTTATGTGTACCCTTTAATTATTGAATCTGTCACATTGCTAACAGTATCATACTTGTGCAATTAATGTCAGTTATCCTGAGCATTACTGTTGTTTTACTGGTGTTTAATAACCTTTCATTCTCTTCGCGCCATCTTTCGAACAATACAAATGTCTATTTAACAACTTTGCTCAAGTGCTCATCATAAATGTCTGTGTCGTCCGCATTACATGGGACTTTACTTTTGACAGTTTTACAACGAGCTAAAGACATATCATTGACGAAAGAAAAAAAAAGAAAAGACAAACGCCACAAGTTATGGGGTCATGTTCTGACACAGTCCCATATAGTGTAACAAATGGCTTGTGGTTTGTGATATGACTAAAACGTCGATACGACTTGACCGCTACATTTGCAAAGTTTCATTTCATGATTAAATACATCAAATGATTTACAAAATAAACTGAAACGTAATGTATAACGATGCTGCCTACCTAAATACTCAAAAGATGTAAGCGTTCAATATTTCTCTTAAATCTTGTCTTATCGAACCCATAATAGTTTGTCTTATTGTTCTGACCTGCCAAGTCATTGAGTATTTGCATTGTATCTGTCTGTGCTTTTATATACATTATTCTTTTTGTATTGTATTTATGCTGTCTATTAATGATGCAGTGGCGGTGATTTCTTTACTATACGTTGTGCGATGTATATGATGAAAATGAAGATAAAAAAACAGTGCCGTTCAAACACAATATTAAGACTGGTCAAAAGGTGAATAAACACACTATATATACGATTTGGATACTAGCAGTAAACTACATGTGCGTTTAAAAGACTGGGTATCTCACACACTATGTATATGTGGGTACACACGTGTGTGTGGGGTGGGGGATGCATGTGTGGTTGTGCATGTGTGAGTGTAGTTGTGCATGCTTGTATGTGTATTGTTTGTCAATTGTTTATATACTATTTTGTAATAACATATATGCTATAATGTCATTTCTCGATATATCTCCCCACAGTTGTAGTTTGATAATCAAAATAAATGCTTCATCATCATAGTGCAGTTTGTAGACTGTCCCGAGATTCCTCTGTTTATTGAGAATCTCTATAATTCATCCATGTAATTAACTGACCCCAGAGCAATAAAATACCTATTTTCGCACAGCAGGGCATCAATTATCTGACAGCAGATAGGCACAATTAAAAAAGTTAGAAAAAAGTTGGTGTAACAAATTGCTATCTGCAAATAGAGATAAGGCAGTGATATATACTTCTAACATTTAATTCTGCATGGTCAAGGTTTGAGCTCATTAGCTGACATGTTAAGTGATTTATTGCCATTTTATTGTCCTCATGCTGGGTATGCCGACCACCAAGCTGATTATCATGTAACTTTAGCTGAGTAGAAACTACTACAGATTTTCTGGAGAGTATATAAACTGAGAGTTCATCCTTTAATAAACAACAGGGGAGAAACTAATTCACGTAGTTGTACGTACATATACTATCAAATATCGGTAACGTTACTTAATTCTTAATGAAACTCTGCATAATTTGTAATAGTTTTACAAATGTTGATAAACCGAACTAAAAGATTTTAATCATATATCATTTCTATAAATTAAATGTTACACCTATAACATAATATCTATGGCATGTCAAACGTTGCATTATTCGATGTTTTTATATTTATATTCAATATTGTTTCATTTATATTGTATATTTTCTTATTTGTATTCTATAATTGTCAATTTGTATTGTATATTTTTCATTTGTATTCTATAATTGTCAATTTGTATTCTATATTTTTCATTTGTATTCTATAATTGTCAATTTGTATTGCATATTTTTCATTTGTATTCTATAATTGTCAATTTGTATTGTATATATTTCATTTGCATTCGATAATTGTCTATTTATATTGTATATTTTGCATTTATATTGTAAAAATGATAATTTATATTCTATCTGTTACATTTGTGTTCTATAATTTCTACATTTATATTCGATATAATTTGAATCATGGGATTTGTTTATTTACTTTGTTACGAAGGATTTCATTGGACAGAGCGAATTTCAAATTCAATATGGCCGCGGCCTGTAAACAGTCATATATTTTAACGCGACTTCACGCTAAGGTAAGAAATAAACACATTTTCGATGGTCACGTAAGTGTCTCATACCTTTTAGTTGACCGGGAACATATTGAAATATTGCGGAAGTGATTCGGGTAGTGAATTTTGTATGATTCTGACATTATTAGTTGTTGCTTTGTCGCAGGACAATGCCAATACAAAAAACATCACATCGTTGGCAGACGTGTATTTGCACTACCAGGCCAGTACAACCCGTGCTCTGTGCCTCCTGCAGTACGGATGCAGTCCCATGGTTGCCCTAGGCCACCACAGGCAGGTGGCAATACCTTACACTGGTGGCACTCGAGGCCTTGCTCGGTCATATTGTCACCAGTCTCATTTATTTACGTCTTTAGGTGCTTTTTTTACATACGGACGTTTATAGATGCACCCTAGCCGGAGGATATCAAAAAATCGTCTTGCCATTCGTAGACGTGTATTTTATGCACTAATTATCACCAGTGATCCAGGCGGGCAACAATGCTCTGGGTCATCATACCATGGTGACCCAGCGGACTACAAGCCTTCTTTTGGGTCACCATGCTGCGAGCCGACTGCCCCTCTGGGTCATTTTACCATCGTTGACCCAGCAGACTATAAGCCTTGCTTTGGGTCACCATGCTGCAATTGCCGTCTTTGGAAGATGTCAACATAATGCGGTACCAGGGTTGGTTACATAACTGTGCCCTAAACCACCGGTGACCTCAGACAGACGGCAATACCTTAGACTGGGTCGTGACCCGGGTGGCACTAAAATTGTGCGGTACCAGGATTGGCTACATATCGGTTATCAGCAATCGGTAATAATTCACAATCGATCATTGGTTATAATCTGTTGGATACAACCAGCTTATGATCGGTTATAATCTGTTTGCCAATAGTAAGAATTAATACAGCCTTATTTCAGAAAATTATAGCATAGTATTTCCTGGTAATAAACAACAATTTATTATTTTTCCTTTTTATCGCTCATTTATGTATTGCATTAGTTTATTGTTCATCCTACGCTAAAGTTAATGAGCATGATTCATCAGATAATTGTAAATTCAATAGAATTTTGTTTATTTTCATTTCCAAATGTAATTTTATACACATTTCCGATTAATCGATTGTAGACTTTCATAACTGATTATCTTAATCGAATGCCCAAGTAGCCGGTTACAATCGATTAATCGATACATCACTAGCTACATAACCGTGTCCTAGGCCACAGGTGCCCCCAGGCAGGCGGCGAAACCTTACACTGGGTCGTGCCACCAGTGACCTGGGTGGCACTCAAGGCCTTGCTCAGTCATCATGCCCAGGCGGTCTACACAACCTTGCTCTTGGTCATCATGCTGCGGATCGTGTTGTCCTTCTTGTTCCAGCTGCTTGTTCATTGGGATGAACCAAATTAAAACTATATACAGGGCTGGAACTCTACATGGGCATCACTCTGGGGATATATGCTGACGGCAAGCAATGCCTGAATGTATCCAGTGAGCTGGAGGAGATGGTCTCTGTAGGTTGGGCATTCCAGTCTGATGGAATGGGGAAGAAAGAGTTGTTGAGTCCCCGGTTGCAGATTCTTTCTTGGAAGAGACAGACCTGACCATCTGTCATTTGCTTGTAGGTAGATGAACATCATGGTCAGGCGGATGTTGTGGCGACGGGTCTCTAGGCTTTTCCATTCCATGTCCTCGAGCACAGGGTTCGCACAGGTCTGGAGAAGTCATGGAATTTGGCCTTTGACCTGGAAAACTCATGGAAATCTGTTTTGGTAGTTTTTATCATGGAAAAGTACTAGAATTTCAAAAAAAATCCTCGAGTTTGTGCAAATTGTCCTGGAATTTCATAAATGTAGAAAAAATTAATTAAGAAAGCTAGGTTTTGTAAAAAACGTAAAGGAACACGAAAAAAAAGTAAGTTTGTTTTGTTGAAATCGCTACTTCTTTTGGGTACAAATTGGTTGGAGTCCATTACGTGAGAGCGTCTCCGTGGCCGTATGGTTAACAACGTTGCGTGTTCGAGTCCCACTGGGAGCTGAGTAACTGAGGAAGTGTCGTTTCTTAAGGATGGTAGGAGGTGTACAGTACCATTACGTGAGAGCGTCTCCGTGGCCGAATGGTTAACGACGTTGCGTTGTAAACCTTCGCCTTTCACCGCTGCGGGTTCGAATCCCACTGGGAGCTGAGTAAGTGAGGAAGTGTCGATTCTTACGGATGGTGGGAGGTGTACAGTACTGCCCAGGAAAAGTGGGTGGTCCGCCTCCACCACAAAAAAATATATAACCTTACATGTGTTGAAAATGACGTAAAATACCATACAAAAAAAACATTACGTGAGTGAGATTAAATGTCAGTGGATTGTCATTTTTAACACCGGTCCGCATATGCGGCTTACTCTTAGTACCATTATCGTTGTGCGAAATGGGAGAGTCTAAAGTACTGTGAGTTTTTTATTCTATTCCATTCTGTTTTGCCCGTGATTTTTTTTTTTATATTGGGATGACGTCATTGCTTTCTGCGCATAATTGAAGCCATTTTGTTTTCTGCCGATAGATATAATTAGTTAGCAAGTTAGATTTATGTGTAACTTTCTAAACCTATAATATATTTCCAGGAGATTTGAATCAGTTTATTGGTAAGTTTATCAGTTTGAACTGGTTCAGAAAAGCCTGGTCTATGAAACTGCTTTACATATTTACAACTATGTTTGCTGTTCAAATCATTTGGCCTAGTAAATTCATCATTTCGCACCAAGTTGTTTCGCTCCTTTTTGTTTCATACCACAAACATTAAAATGTACATAGTGCCCCGTGATTCTGAGAAACTAGTTTGAGATGCAGCAATGAAAAATACCACATGCCATTACAAGTGACCTTGTCCTGGCGGCAGGCAAGTGGATATTTTCTGTGTAGCATGGGTTTATGAACGTTTCAGTTATTGTGGAGTGGGGGGTGGGAGTGAGACCTGTGGACCAGATTCTCCCTCATATCATTATTTGAAAGACCGTGGACTCTTAACATAGACATTATATCATTATCTAAGCCTAAGAAGTAAATTGAAATGTTGTTTAATGGCTCATCAACGCAGTATAGGTTATTAAGAGCCGCCCCAGAGAAAGGGAAAGGATACATAGGAATCCGGGAACTGGCCCTACAGTTATTATCAAATAAATTCCTATGGTTTTTTAACGTGCTCGGATGATAGACCTATACATGGGAAGGGAAAGTGTCTTGTCCAAGAACACACCAAGGAAACTCCGGGGCACTAAGGAGGATTGAACCCTCGGCCTCCGGTTACAATTCCGCCGCGCTACTGACTGCGCCACGCTAGACCCGTGGGCTGACATTGATCTCATATCATTATCTAAAAGGCTTATGGACTCCAACATAGTCGTTATATCATAATGTTGGAGGCCTGTGGACTCTGACATGCCTGTGGACTCTGACAAAGTCCTCATAGCCTTATCTTAGAGGCCCGTGTACTCCGACATGTTCCTTATATCGTTATATTGGAGGCCCTTAGACTCAAACATAGTCCTCATAGCATTATTTTAGAGGCCCGTGAACTGACTACCATCCGACATAGTCCTTATATCATTATATTGGAGGCCTGTGCAGGGTTTCCCCCAGACCTATATCGGATGTCGCTTGCGACATGCTTTAATGCCCGGCGGCGAATGTCCGACATCCTTTGATCTCCGCGACATCCCTTAAATCCCAAAGCCACTTGAAACAATATTGCAGTCCTGCGAGTGCCTGAATCTGATTGACAGGTTTATTGTCGCTCCCACTAAATAAGCTATCAGCCAATCATATTCGCGATAGCAGACTGCTGATTACCACCTGTGACCTGTGTATACACGTGTTAGTGTTGAGTAATTAGGACACGGTGCTTTATTGACGAGGGACATGTGTTGAGTTGAGTAGAACAATTGCCGAAAATGAATGTTTATGATCGAGAAACAAACATGATTGTTTCATTCTGCAATAATGTGTATGTAAGGGTTGTTCAATTAAAACATACAAGGGGGTAGCGGACGGCAATTTATAGAAAATACTAGTCCCAAAAATCGCACCTACTCGGAATATCGCATCTAGAGGTGGGTGGGTAAATCTCACACAAAAACAATTGAGTTGTGGGGAATGGGGTGGGGGGGGGGGGGGGGGGGGTATCTGAAATAAATCAATCAAGATGGGGTCTCAAACATTTTTAATCAAGATGGGGTGCATTTCAAGTTAACAAAACACATTTTTTTTCTCGAATACTCCTTGATAAGTAAGCAGACTTGCTTCTAAAAATAGAATGAATTCAAGAACGACAACTTCTCCAAAATTTCGTACTTCGTCCCAATTAGATTCGTACTATTGTACATCTTACTCAATTTCGGTTATTTTTCAGAGGGGAAGTTATTAGCCAGCCATCCGTGCAGCCGTCGTTGCACGGCCGTTTTTGAAAAATCGTGCCCAATATTTGGTGGAGTGGGTGGGGTAACAATTTTTTTTATTTTTTTTTATTTTTTTTTTAAACTCTTACTTTCTCAATATTGTTATGTTTTTTAAAGTACGAAAATATAACAACAAACTTTAAAGTGACACTGTCTGTAAATATTAAAGCAGATTATTGAGCATAACCAAATAACAGCGAAATGAACAGTGAAAACATGAGGATAGACCCAAATAATTCTGACATTTATGACCAGCTGTTTGTGGCAAGCACAAAGTGTTTGAAAAAATAAACAATATTAATAGTGAATTTGATTATTTATTTAGAAGTTTTGTTGTGAATCAGTTCTGCTTTTGTTGTATTAAAGTAACACTAAATGTCAATTAAAATGGCTCTCCGTTGATACACACCACCCCTAATATAAAAAAAAATCGAACCTTTCCGGAGGGCGGTACACCCCCTCCCAAACCCTCCCCCACGCGCTCCATGTACTTTCGCAAAATAACATGCCTTCCCAAATTCCTGGGGGAAACCCTGCTGTGGACTCTGACATAGACCTCATATTATCTTAGAGGCACGGGACTTCCATTTAGTCCTTATATCATTAACTTAGATCCCCATGGGCTCTGACATCAAGACTTCGTAGCATTCACTTAGAGGCCTTTGGACTCTGAATAGTCCTCATAGTATCATTTTAGAGGCCCGTGAACTGACTCCCATCCAACATAGTCCTTATATCATTATAAGCAAGGCCTGTGTTCTCTGACATAGACCTCATATTATCTTAGAGGCATGTGGACTTCCATATAGTCCTTATATCATTATAGTATTATCTTAGAGGCCCGTGGACTCCACCATAGTCCTTATATCATTATATTGGAGGCCAGTGGACTCATACATAGTCTTTATATCATTAGGTTGGGGGCCTGTGAACTCTGACATAGTCCTCATATCATTATCCTAGAGGCCCGTGGACTCCGACATAGTCCTTATATCATTATCTTGAGGTCTTTATATCATTAGGTTGGGGGCCCGTGGACTCTGACATACTAGTCCTCATATCATTATCCTAGAGGCCCGTGAACTCCAACATAGTCCTTATATTATTATCTTAAAGGCCTGTGGACTCCGACATAGTCCTTATATCATTATCCTAGAGGCCCGTGAACTCCAACATAGTCCTTATATTATTATCTTAAAGGCCTGTGGACTCCGACATAGTCCTTATATCATTATCCTAGAGGCCCGTGGACTCCGACATAGTCCTTATATCATTATATTGGAGACACGTGGACTCTGACGTAGTCCTCATATCATTATCTTAGAGGCCCGTGGACTCCGACATAGTCCTTATATCATTATATTGGAGGCCCGTGGACTCTGACATAGTCATCATATCAACTCTGACATAGACCTCATATTATTATCTTAAAGGCCCGTGGACTCCGACATAGTCCTTATATCATTATCCTAGAGGCCCGTGGACTCCGACATAGTCCATATATCATTATATTGGAGACCCGTGGACTCTGACATAGTCCTCATATCATTATCTTAGAGGCCCGTGGACTCCGACATAGTCCTTATATCATTATATTGGAGGCCCGTGGACTCTGACATAGTCCTCATATCAACTCTGACATAGACCTCATATTATTATCTTAGAGGCTCGTGGACTCTGACATAGTCCGTTATCATTATATTGCAGGCCCGTGTACTCTGACATAGGCCTCAATACAATAAGTGGTTTATTATTGTTATCCATTTTTTTGTCAAAATAATATTTTGCCTTGTCAATGAAAAACACTTTGACAAATGTGGTATAATGGGTTTTTGTGGGAAATATGGCAGTTCTGTTTTATACTGCAAGTCCATGCTCTCAGTACGAACATATAACACTTCTATGGTGTAATCGGTAAACACGTCTACCCTTTGGGTGGAAGACCCAGGTTCAAATCCTGGTGGGAGATGTTTTGACAAAGAGCTGGATTAAGTAAGCATTTCTAAATTTTGGATATAAATCAATGTACAATGGTACCAAAATCGAAATGATAAATATTGAATATAAAGTCAGTCGGTTAGAGCGTCGTCTATTATGTGTCTACTGAACCACGGGTTCAGGGTTCGAGCCTTATATAAGGCAACATTTTTTAATTTGGCATTTGAGTATATCAAATGAGTAAATCGCAAACCCAGGGTCCTGTTTCATATTTATGTGTATAGTAATGTTTGCTAAAGGACCAAACTTGGTATGTGGATACATCTTGGGATAGCGGTGTGTCGCATACCAAAATAAGGTCATTATGACCTTGACCTGTGACCTCTGTCATAGAAATGCTTGTCCGGACTGTATTTTCAATACTGTAACACTTAAGAGATACCAAACTTGGTATGTGAATACATCTTGGGATAGCGGATGTGTCGCCTACCAAAACAATGTCATTGTGACCTTGACCTTTGACCTCTGTCATAGAAAATGCTTGTCCGGACCGTATTTTCAATACTATAACACTTAGAGATACCAAACTTGGTATGTGAATACATCTTGGGATAGCGGTGTGTCGCGTACCAAAATACCTTGATCTTTGACCTCCATCATAGAAAATGTCTGGAAAATGTTTGTCTGGGCCGGTGGGGGACTTACTATGGATTGCCCTGCAGTTCTTGATGCTCTTGTTTTAAAAAAGCTTGTACTACTCCTATTATTATTATTATTATACTAGATTTAAAGTTATAAACTATTACTCCAAGCTATTGGAGTAAAGTTCATACTGTTGAAAGTCAATAAAAAATAAATCATTAAATGTTCTCTTATATTGAAAATAAATAAACAAATAAATCATAAAATGTTCTCTTATACTGTACAGTAACTTCCTCGTGCATGGAGGGATTCCCAAATAACGTTGCACAAATGTTCACCATCATGAGACAATGACATGCAGCAAGTCACATTTGGAAGTTGAAGGTCAGAAATAAGTACAATAATGAATATATTGTGTCCGCTCGATGGGGGGGGGGGGGGGGGGGGGGGGGGGGGGCTCGACATGTTGCCCTTGGGCATCTAGTCCTATTGTATATCTATGGAGTAAAGATTTAACTTAACTTCTTCATTGACTTTTTGTGTCGAAGAAAAGCAAGACATAAGAATCACTTTGTGGTTAAAATTGGCTATAACTTTCTCATTTCTTTATATTTCTTCATCAAACTTTCAATATACAATCATGACAACATCCACATGACCATACTAAAATATAAAGGTCAAGGTCACACTGAAGGTCATTATATGGGTTAAATACTAATTTTTTTCTTCACGAAAACTTAACATTGGCTATTACTTCCTCATTTCTGGATATTTCTTCATCAAACTTTCAATGTATACTTATCATGACAACATCCACATGACCATGCTAAACTATAAAGGTCAAGGTCACACTGAAGGTCAATATATGGGTTAAATAGTCATTTTTTCTTCACGGAAACTTAACGTTGGCTTATTCTTTCTCATTTCTTCATCAGACTTTCAATATATACTCACCATGACAAAATCCACATGACCATACTAAAATATAAAGGTCAAGGTCACACTGAAGGTCATTATATGGGTTAAATACTATTTTTTTTCTTCATGAAAACTTAACATTGGCTATAACTTTCTCATTTCTTTATATTTCTTCATCAAACTTTCAATGTATACTCATTATGACAACGTCTACATGACCATACTAAAATATAAAGGTCAAGGTCACACTGAAGGTCACATTTTTAAAATTTATTTTTAATTGACAAGGCCCCAGAAGGCGACACCCGTGCTCCAGAGAGCACCCATCTAGTTTAAATCAACTCTTACACTGATACAGTCTTATAATCCCAGACCAGGCTTTCACTAAACATCGCAGTATGATACAGTCTTATAACTCCAGACCCGGCTTTCACTAAACATCGCAGTATGATACAGTCTTATAACCCAGACCCGGCTTTTACTAAACATCGCAGTATGATACAGTCTTATAACCCCAGACCCGGCTTTCACTAAACATCGCAGTATGATACAGTCTTATAACCCCAGACCTGGCTTTCACTAAACATCGCAGTATGATACTGTCTTATAACTCCAGACCCGCTTTCACTAAACATCGCAGTATGATAGTCTTATAACTCCAGACTGGCTTTCACTAAACATCGCAGTATGATACAGTCTTATAACTCCAGACCCCAGCTTTCACTAACAGCGCAGTATGATAGTCTTATAACTCCAGACTGGCTTTCAATAAACGTCGCAGTATGACTCCAGACCTTAACTCCGAGTAAAGGGTTAATTTAAAGCTCTGTATCCCTATTTTGCAAAGAATAATATAAAATTTCTTTGGCCTTTTTGAATAAAGTCTACTCCATGTTCATCATTGATATCAAGTGGGTC
>JAWPHD010025454.1:0-16237 GCA_037043455.1 Cyrtodaria siliqua
CCAGCAGAGCTTATGGGATGCCGAGTTGTCCGTTGTCCGTCCGTCCGTCGTCCGTCGTTAACTTTTGTCTCGTTAAGACGATAGGGCCTTCATTTTTCATCCGATCTATACCAAACTTTAACAGGTTGTTAATATCAATGAAAGCTCGGATGAGTTCGAAAACCAGCCAGATCGGACAAGTAACAGCAGAGTTATGGCCCTTGATTTAGTTAAAAATGCTATATTGCTAAATTTTGCCTCGTTAATACGATAGGGCCTTGATTTTTCATCCTATCTTTACCAAACTTTACCACATTGTTAATATCAATGAAAACTCGGACAGTTTTCAAAAACAGCCAGATCGGACCAGTAACAGCGGAGTTATGGTCCTTGATTTAGTTAAAAATGCTATATTGCTATATTTTGCCTCGTTAAGACAATAGGGTCTTCGTTTTTCATCCTACCTTTACCAAACTTTACCACATTGTTAATATCAATGAAAGCTCGGACAAGTTCGCAAACGAGCCATATCGGACTAGTATCAGCGGAGTTGTAGCCTTTGATTTAGTTAAAAATTCTATGTTTTGCATCGTTAAGACGATAGGGGCTTCGTTTTTTATCCTACCTTTAACAATCTTTATCAGATTGTTAATGTCGTTGAAAGCTCAAACAAGTTTGAAAAACAGCCATATTGGACCAGTAAAAGCGAAGTTATGGCCCTTGATTTAGTTAAAAATGCTATATTTTGCCTCGTTAAGACGATAGGGGCTTCATTGTTCATCCGATCTTTACCAAACTTTATCAGATTGTTAATTACAATGAAAGCTCAGACAAGTTCGAAAACCAGCCATATCGGACTAGTAACAGCGGAGTTATGGCCCTGTATTTAGTTATAAAAGCTATATTTTGCCTTGTTAAGACTATAGGGGCTTCGTTGTTCATCCGATCTTTACCAAACTTAATCAGATTGTTAATATCAATGAAAGCTCGAACAAGTTCGAAAACCAGCCATATCGGACCAGTAACGTCGGAGTTATGGCCCTTGATTTACTTCAAAATGATATATTTTGTCTCGTTAAGACGATAGGGCCTTAATTTTTCATCTGATCTTTACCAAACTTTATCAGATTGTTAATGTCTATGAAAGCTTGGTCAGTTTCGAAAAACAACCAGATCGGCCCAGTAACAGCGGAGTTATGGCCCTTGATTTTGTTAAAAATGCTATAATTTGCCTCGTCGTACGATAGGGCCTTCATTTTGCATCTGATCTTTGCCAAACTTTACCAGCTTTTACGACTGTCTTTTTTTATATTATTATTAATTTTTAGCTCTACTGGCCAAAGGCCAGCTGAGCTTATGGGATGCCGCGTTGTCCGTCGTCCGTCCGTCGTCCGTCCGTTGTTAACTTTTGTCTCGTTAAGACGATAGGGCCTTCATTTTTCATCCAATCTTTTCAAAACTTTAACAGGTTGTTAATATCAATGAAAGTTCGGATGAGTTCGAAAACCAGCCAGATCGGACAAGTAACAGCGGAATTATGGCCCTTGATTTAGTTAAAAATGCTTTATTTTGCCTCGTTAAGATGATAGGGCCTTCGTTTTTCATCCTATCTTTACCAAACTTTACCACATTGTTAATATCAATGAAAGATCGGACAAGTTTAAAAACCAGCCATATCGGACTAGTAACAGCGGAGTTATGTCCCTTGATTTAGTTAAAAATGCTATATTTTGCCTCGTTAAGACGAAAGGAGCTTCATTGTTCATCCGATCTTTACCAAACTTTATCAGATTGTTAATATCAATGAAAGCTCAGACAAGTTCGAAAACCAGCCATATCGGAGTAGTAACGGGAGTTATGGCCCATGATTTAGTTAAAAATGCTATATTTTGCCTCGTTAAGACGATAGGGGCTTCATTTTTCATCCGATCTTTACCAAACTTTATCAGATTGTTAATGTCATTGAAAGCTCGAACAAGTTCGAAAACCAGCCATATCGGACCAGTAACAGCGGAGTTATGGCCCTTGATTTAGTTAAAAATGCTATATTTTGCCTCGTTAAGACGATAGGGGCTTCATTGTTCATCCGATCTTTACCAAACTTTATCAGATTGTTAATGTCATTGAAAGCTCGAACAAGTTCGAAAAACCAGCCAGATCGGACAAGTAACAGCGGAGTTATGGCCCTTGATTTAGTTAAAAATGCTATATTTTGTCTCGTTAAGACGATAGGGGCTTCATTGTTCATCCGATCTTTACCAAACTTTATCAGATTGTTAATGTCATTGAAAGCTCGAAAGAATTCGAAAACCAGCCATATCGGACCAGTAACAGCGGAGTTATGGCCCTTGATTTAGTTAAAAATGCTATATTTTGCCTGGTTAAGACGATAGGGGCTTCATTGTTCATCCGATCTTTACCAAACTTTATCAGATTGTTAATGTCATTGAAAGCTCGAAAAAGTTCGAAAACCAGCCATATCGGACCAGTAACAGCGGAGTTATGGCCCTTGATTTAATTAAAAATGCTATATTTTGCCTTGTTAAGACGATAGGGGCTTCATTGTTCATCCGATCTTTACCAAACTTTATCAGATTGTTAATATCAATGAAAGCTTGAACAAGTTCAAAAACCAGCCATATCGGACCAGTAACAGCGGAGTTATGGCTCTTGATTTAGTTAAAAATGCTATATTTTGCCTCGTTAAGACGATAGGGGCTTCATTGTTCATCCGATCTTTACCAAACTTTATCAGATTGTTAATGTCATTGAAAGCTCGAAAAAGTTCGAAAACCAGCCATATCGAACAAGTAACAGCGGAGTTATGGCCCTTGATTTAGTTAAAAATGCTATATTTTGCCTTGTTAAGACGATAGGGGCTTCATTGTTCATCCGATCTTTACCAAACTTTATCAGATTGTTAATATCAATGAAAGCTTGAACAAGTTCAAAAACCAGCCATATCGGACCAGTAACAGCGGAGTTATGGCTCTTGATTTAGTTAAAAATGCTATATTTTGCCTCGTTAAGACGATAGGGGCTTCATTGTTCATCCGATCTTTACCAAACTTTATCAGATTGTTAATATCAATGAAAGCTTGGACAAGATTGAAAACCAAACATATCGAACCAGTAACAGCGGAGTTATTGCCTTGAATTTAGTTAAAAATGCTATATTTTGCCTCGTTAAGACGATAGGGGCTTCATTGTTCGTCCGATCTTTACCAAACTTTATCAGATTGTTAATGTCATTGAAAGCTCGAAAGAATTCGAAAACCAGCCATATCGGACCAGTAACAGCGGAGTTATGGCCCTTGATTTAATTAAAAATGCTATATTTTGCCTTGTTAAGACGATAGGGGCTTCATTGTTCATCCGATCTTTACCAAACTTTATCAGATTGTTAATATCAATGAAAGCTTGAACAAGTTCAAAAACCAGCCATGTCGGACCAGTAACAGCGGAGTTATGGCTCTTGATTTAGTTAAAAATGCTATATTTTGCCTCGTTAAGACGATAGGGGCTTCATTGTTCATCCGATCTTTACCAAACTTTATCAGATTGTTAATGTCATTGAAAGCTTGGACAAGATTGAAAACCAAACATATCGGACCAGTAACAGCGGAGTTATGGCCCTTGATTTAGTTAAGACGATAGAGCTTCATTTTTCATCTGATCATTATCAAACTTTTTTATTTATTTTTTATTTTTTTATTTTTTTTATTTTTTTTATTTTTTTTATTATTATTATTATTTTTTTTTTTTTTTTTGCTCTATGTTGGACCAGTCGGACCAGTAACAGAGGAGTTATGGCTCTTGATTTAGTTAAAAATGCTATATTTTGCCTCGTTAATACGGTAGGGCCTTCATTTTTCATCTGATCTTTACCAAACTTGAACAGATTCTTTAGTTATGGCCCTTGATTTAGTTCAAAATCTGTTTTTTGCCCGAAACTTACAAAAAAACGTAAATGGCAGTCACTCGCTTCATTAATTTTATAAGAGCCATGTTAGCCAGTAGAGCGTCCACAGGCCCTCTTGGGCCTCTTGTATTTTAATTATTATTATTTATTTTATTTTTGATTTTTTTTTTTTTTTTTTTTTGATTTTTTTTTTTGATTTTTATTTTTAAAATTATTAATTGTTGTTGTTTTTTGATTTATTTTTTTTTGGAAATTATTCCTTTTTCCTTATTTCTTTATATATTTTTTTTTTTTAAGCTCTATGTTGGACCAGTCGGACCAGTAACAGAGGAGTTATGGCTCTTGATTTAGTTAAAAATGCTATATTTTGCCTCGTTAATACGGTATGGCCTTCATTTTTCTTTCCTGATTCTTTAGTTATGACTCTTGCCCGAAACTTTCAAAAAAACGTAAACGGCAGTCACTCGCTTGATTGATGTTATAAGAGCCATGTTAGCAAGTAGAGCGTCCACAGGCCTCTTGGGCCTCTTGTTTTCAAAAGTCTTGTTTCAACCTTAATGATGACACATTAGCGGACGCATTAGCAAAGCCGTTAAGCATGATTTGCGACTGTTACACGACTGATATACATGTACCATTGCAAAAGACACAATTTCAATATTGGTTAACCCATTTTCTAAAGCATTTCATTGTTTTTGACAGTTTAACTCACAAACACATTGAAATAAAACGTAATGACGTCACATTTTTGATGGTTGAACGTCACATGGCTGGATTTGCGACCAGTGTTATTTTTCCTTATGTAAGTGGTACCGAAGTGGTACCGAAAAATGGTACCATTCTCAATGGCAAAAAGTATGTTTTTTCCCCAATTAATAAAATACTACAAGAGAATGTATACATGGTAATGTGTTTGCAATGTATTTAAATACAACATTGCGATTGTTTGATAGTGAAAAATTTCCAAATTAAGGAAAAACGCCATGAATTTTCCCAATTGAATGGGTACTGGTACCATTCCCAAAAGGGTGAAAAAAGTCGCTGGAAACAGGTCATGCACTATTTAATAGTCACAAATGTTTGATTTTGTGGATATTACTGAATTACATTTTTTTTATTTCTTTTATTTTTTTTATTTTTAGTAAATTTGGTTTGGGGTGTGTGTGTTGGGGTGGGTGGGGATGTTATATAGCACGAGTTTGATTCAGATGTATTGTTTAACTTCACAATGGGGAATTACAAAACACATATCAATGTTCTCAGTGATATGAACAAATTAATTGAGTTAAAGATCTCCCGTCACCGAAAAGAAAAGTATTAATGAGCTCGTACACATTTTAAATGAAGAATAATCTTTCGTAAGAGCTGTGGCCATGCACATTTTATAAGCTAGATTAATGGCTCCATTAGAAGAGAAAAACAAAACAAAATCAATACCCTGTCAATTACTTCTGGTCCCAGCCTACAAATATAATCAACCCAGTTGTAATTGCCTCTGTAAACAATTAAATGGTACCAAGTCATGGTATTGCTCTCTCTCTCTCTCTCTGGTGTGTTGATAGGAGCCATTGATATAAGTGTGAGGATACTTTGTCAGTAGATTCCTATTGAAGTTGAATGTCGATAGTATTTACTGTAGGATAAAAGACATAAAATTTCTGGGAAATGTTTTTTTCAGATCTTTCAGAATATACAATGTAAGTCTAGAAGATACATACATGTACATGTAATTCCAAAGTTGGTGAAAATATAATTAATAGTAATACTTTTAGGAAGTTTTCTGAAAAATGGAATGTGATTATCTTGAATTGATCCTTTCAAATTTGGAAGTAGGATTTAAAAAGGGCACACATACATCTTGAGGTATGTACCATATCAACCATTAAAATAAGCTTCACAATTTATTTGTCCAGTATCGTTTGATTATAACTTGCTTTCTTATAATTAAATTGATAACTAGATTTGAACCAATCGCATTACACAGCTTTCAAATGGACATTGAAAGGTCACACGAATTTGTCACGTTGAACTGAAGAATAAACATCGAATATTTAAACAGTGATATATCATATTCTTATTTTGATGAATTGTTGTATAAATTATAATCTTTTTCTATTTTTAGTTCATTAATAGCAAATCTGTACCATAAGAACGCTTTACAACGAACGCTTATTCACAAATACAAGCTGCTAAATAACACCGCGAACGCACAACTGTTTTGGATAGTTTAATTTGCTGGACCTGGTTCTGTTTTTGACCGTGATTTGCGACGCTATCCTAAAATTATATAAGTATAAAAAAAATAAAAAAATAATAAATTAGTTTGGTCACTACGTTTTTAGACAGTCGGTCATAGCACAATAATTTGAATAAATCAACATTTGTTTGAGGATGTTGAGTTCAACTGACAAACCATCTTATTGCGCTTCAACAAAAAATATGTCGTTTAACTTTTGCGGTCAAACAAAAAAATTCAGTCTGTCTGACCGAATGTCCTGTGGACTTAAGAATGTTTTCGCGTAGACTGTCAATTCGTCATACATTTTCCATCTGATTACATTTCACGTGTAAGTTTATTCAGGGAGCATCCATCGGTTCTACCGATTTCTTGTTAAACTTGTTGGTGTCGGCTACTCTAGCTCAAACAATGAAGTTGCCCCGTGTTTTCACTGAACTTGGGAAATGTTAATGTTTCTGTATTTGCATTAATAGCCAATATATCACGTGGATCTCGGTTAAATTCCACTTGAGTCAGTATATTTGTGAGAAAGTTGATTCTTATGGATGGCGTGAGGTACACATATACAGTACTGGTTCTACCCAGAAATCTGCAGTTCAGGGTGAGAAGGTTCTAGGCCCGTTCTCCATATTTTATCTTGATGTATATGGAGAATGAGCCTGGCATGTTCATTCCTGTTAGGCGCCATATAACCTTTCATGTGTTGGTGCACCTTAAAACCCCAATTCAATTCAATTCTACCCAGAAATAAAGGGCTTGATGTTAAGGACTGTCTGGCCAGGTAAAGTCTGAAAGGCTCAATCAAATCGGGCAACTTCAAAAATGAGGAACAAGGACCAGGTATTCCCCCAGAAATTTGTGAAGGCATATCGTTTTCAAAAATGTTCCATATTAAGCGCGTGGATGCGGGAAAGCCCAGGAGAGATTTTATGGCAGGTGTATATTGAAAATGTTGATTATTAAGGCATGTCGGGAGGATTAAAGCATGTTGCAAATTGATCAGAAATTATGTCGGGAGCAACATGTGATAAAGGCCTGGGGGAAACCCTGAGGACCTTTATAGCAATTCTTGAACATTATTTTTTTTGTTGCTATCTTCAGTATATAATTTTCTTTTATTTCTTATGGTGTTAACTGTCCTTGGCAAAAAAAAGAATCATCTACTTATCTACCTGTTTATGAAATCCTGGGTTGGCAAACAGCAAACAAATGTTTCGAAGGATGGCCTCAGGTTCCCAAGAAACCAGGCCTCGTTTTATGAAACACTGTTTCTTAAATGCTTCAGTTCACTATAATAAATGACACTTTTCAATTTCATTTTCATACATGTATATAAATGAGATATTTTTTGCACTACGTGCATACATAATAGTCTACATTGAATGCTTAGTTGAAAAAAGTGAACGATTTTAAAATTTGAGACATCGTAAGATTTTTAATAAAACGGGGCCCAGGTTTGCCTCAGTGGACATCACGATGGACATGGACTCTGGAGACCACAGGTTGAAGCTTCACTGGTGGCCATCACGATGGACATGGACTCTGGAGACCGCAGGTTGAAGCCTCGCTGGTGGACATCACGATGGACATGGACTCTGGAGACCACAGGTTGAAGCCTCGCTAGTGGCCATCACGATGGACATGGACTCTGGAGACCACAGGTTGAAGCCTCGCTGGTGGCCATCACGATGGACATGGACTCTGGAGACCACAGGTTGAAGCCTCGCTGGTGGCCATCACGATGGACATGGACTCTGGAGACCACAGGTTGAAGCCTCACTGGTGGCCATCACGATGGACATGGACTCTGGAGACCACAGGTTGAAGCCTCACTGGTGGCCATCACGATGGACATGGACTCTGGAGACCACAGGTTGAAGCCTCACTGGTGGACATCACGATGGACATGTACTCTGGAGACCACAGGTTGAAGCCTCACTGGTGGCCATCACGATGGACATGGACTCTGGAGACCACAGGTTGAAGCCTCACTGGTGGCCATCACGATGGACATGGACTCTGGAGACCACATGTTGAAGCCTCACTGGTGGACATCACGATGGACATGGACTCTGGAGACCACATGTTGAAGCCTCACTGGTGGACATCACGATGGACATGGACTCTGGAGACCACATGTTGAAGCCTCACTGGTGGACATCACGATGGACATGGACTCTGGAGACCACAGGTTGAAGCCTCGCTGGTGGCCATCACGAGGTTGAAGCCTCGCTGGTGGACATTACGATGGACATGGACTCTGGAGACCACAGGTTGAAGCCTCGCTGGTGGACGTCACGATGGACATGGACTCTGGAGACCACAGGTTGAAGCCTCGCTGGTGGACATCACGATGGACATGGACTCTGGAGACCACACGTTGAAGCCTCGCTAGTGGACATCACGATGGACATGGACTCTGGAGACCACAGGTTGAAGCCTCACTGGTGGACATCACGATGGACATGGACTCTGGAGACAACAGGTTGAAGCTTCACTGGTGGACATCACGATGGACATGGACTCTGGAGACCACAGGTTGAAGCCTCGCTGGTGGACATCACGATGGACATGGACTCTGGAGACCACACGTTGAAGCCTCACTGGTGGCCGTCACGATGGACATGGACTCTGGAGACCACACGTTGAAGCCTCACTGGTGGACATCACGATGGACATGGACTCTGGAGACCACAGGTTGAAGCTTCGCTGGTGGCCATCACGATGGACATGGACTCTGGAGACCACATGTTGAAGCCTCACTGGTGGACATCACGATGGACATGGACTCTGGAGACCAGGTTGAAGCCTCGCTGGTGGACATCACGATAGACATGGACTCTGGAGACCACAGGTTGAAGCTTCACTGGTGGACATCACGATTTACATGGACTCTGGAAACCACAGGTTGAAGCCTCGCTGGTGGACATCACGATGGACATGGACTCTGGAGACCACACGTTGAAGCCTCGCCGGTGGACATCACGATGGACATGGACTCTGGAGACCACAGGTTGGATTCTCGCTGGTGCAGTGGATTTATACATATCCTTCCGCCTTCTGGCGGCTTTAATAACCTCGGATAATGTGTTGATGCGGCGATAAACAACAGTTCAGTAATTAATCCCCTATAAAAGTGTTTTTTCATTGGTATGTAATTATACTGGCTGTCACAGCCACACATGTTTTACAGAGTTACATGTATACGGGGAAATATAAAATACTAATTGTTCTGTCAAAGTCATAAAAGGATTATAATGTAGCTTGGACGTTACGTTTCATACGTGGCCTATAGTGGTAGAGCCTACACCTGCGAGGTCACGGGTTCATTCCCTGGCCGGGTCATACCAATTACTGCATAAAATGGGAGTTAGTAGCTGAGCTCACTTGCTTGACATTTTGCATAAAGTCGTAAAAGGTAGTTTTAAGACTGGTTCTAGGATTGTTGATGGTGGGTTATCATGTCATGCGTATATGGCGTGGTATTCTGGTGTGGAAGCACTATAAAATGTTGAGCAAAGAGCTTGCTGCTACAAATAGTCACCTTCGTGATATGAATGAAAGAGTGTTAAAAGTGACGTTAAACTCCGACATAATACATACCCATTCTGATTTGTGTTTTGTATTGACACTTATCAAAAAAAGATGGCAGCCATTACAAAAAATAAACCAACATAAACATATAACATCATTTTACAATTCTATGGACAAATTTATTTAACATAAAAAAAAAACATCTTCGAGTAAAATTGTACTAAACTTTTCGAATATAAAGGGCACTATTAGTAAATTAGTGCCCTGCTATCACTAAATTGGTGCCCCTATGTCACTGTAAATTAGTGCCCTGCTATCACTAAATTGGTGCCCCTATGTCACTGTAGATTGGTGTCCTGCTGTCACTGTAAATTGGTGCCTGCTGTCACCGATAATTGACTGGTTTTCTGTGACTCTTCATTTTTAGCTCTACTGGCCAAGGGCCAGCAGAGCTTATGGGATGGCGAGTTGTCCGTCGTCCGTCCGTCGTCCGTCGGTCGTCCGTCGTCTGTCGTCCGTCTGTTAACTTTTACCTCGTTAAACAAGTTCGAAAACCATCCATATCGGACCAGTAACAGTTAATGACCTTGATTTAGTTCAAAATGCTATATGTTTCCTCGTTAAGACGATAGGGCCTTCATTTTTCATCCGATCTTTACCAAACTTAATTAGATTGTTAATGTCAATGAAACCTCGGTCAAGTTCGAAAACCAGCCATATCGGACCAGTAACAGCAGAGTTATGGCCCTTGATTTTGGTAAAAATGCTGTAATTTCCCTTGTCATACGATAGGGCCTTCGTTTTTCATTCGATCTTTACCAAACTTTAATAGGTTGTTAATATCAATGAAAGCTCGGACAAGTTCGAAAACCAGCCAGGTAGGACCAGTAACAGCGGAGTTATGGCCCTTGATTTAGTTAAAAATGCTATATTGCTATATTTTGCCTCGTTAAGACAATAGGGCCTTCATTTTTCATCCTATCTTTACCAAACTTTACCAGATTATTAATATCAATGAAAGCTTGAACAAGTTCGAAAACCAGCCATATCGGACCAGCAACAGCAGAGTTATGGCCTTTGATTTTGTTAAAAATCCTATATTTTGTTTCGTTAAGACGATAGGGGCTTCATTGTTCATCCAAACTTTATCGAACTTGATCAGATTGTTAATGTCAATGAAAGCTCGGACAAGTTCGAAAACCAGCCATATCGGACCAGTAACAGTGGAGTTATGGCCCTTGATTTCGTTAAAAATGCTATATTTTGCCTCATTAAGACGATAGGGCCTTCATTTTTCATCCGATCTTTACCAAACTTTATCAGTTTGTTAATGTGAATGAAAGCTCGAACAAGTTTGAAAACCAGCCAGATCGGATCAGTAACAGCGGAGTTATGGCCCTTGATTTAGTTAAAAATGCTATATTTTGCCTCATTAAGACGATAGGGCCTTCATTTTTCATCCGATCTTTACCAAACTTTACCAGATTGTTAGTGTCAAGAAAAGCTCGGATAAGTTCGAAAACCAACCAGATCAACCTGTAACAATGGAGTTATGGCCCTTGATTTAGTTAAAAATGCTATATTTTGCCTCGTTAAGACGATAGGGCCTTCATTTTTCAAACTTTAACAGATGTCAATGAAAGCTCGGACAAGTTTGAAAACCAGCCAGATCGGACCAGTTACAGAGGAGTTATGGCCCTTGATTTAGTTAAAAATGCTATATTTTGCCTCGTTAAGACGATAGGGCCTTTATTTTTCATCCGATCTTTACCAAATTTTACCAGATTGTTAATGTCAATAAAAGCTCGGACAAGTTTGAAAACCAGCGAAATCGGACCAGTAACAGCAGAGTTATGGCCCTTGATTTCGTTAAATATGCTATATTTTGCCTTTTTAAGGCGATAGGACCTTCAATTTTCATCTGATCTTTACCAAACTTTACCATATTTTTTTACTTTTTTTTTTCTTTCATTAGTTTTAATTTGTTTATTTTTTGTTAATTTTTAGCTCTACTGGCCGAAGGCCAGCAGAGCTTATGGGATGCCGAGTTGTCCGTCGTCCGTCGTCTGTTGTTAACTTTTGTCTCGTTAAGACGATAGGGCCTTCATTTTTCATCTGATCTTTACCAAACTTTAACAGATTGTTAATATCAATGAAAGCTCGGATGAGTTCGAAAACCAGCCAGATCGGACAAGTAACAGCGGAGTTATGGCCCTTGATTTAGTTAAAAATGCTGTATTGCTAAATTTTGCCTCGTTAAGATGATAGGGCCTTCATTTTTCATCCTATCTTTACCAAACTTTACCACATTGTTAATATCAATAAAAGCTCAGACAAGTTCGAAAACCAGCCAGATCGGACCAGTAACAGCGGAGTTATGGTCCTTGATTTAGTTAAAAATGCTAATTTGCTATATTTTGCCTCGTTAAGACGATAGGGCCTTCGTTTTTCATCCTATCTTTACCAAACTTTACCACATTGTTAATATCAATGAAAGCTCGGACAAGTTCGAAAACCAGCCATATCCAACTAGTGTCAGCTGAGTTGTAGCCCTTGATTTAGTTAAAAATGCTATATTTTGCATCGTTAAGACGATAGGGGCTTCATTGTTCAACCGATCTTTACCAATCTTTATCAGATTGTTAATGTCATTGAAAGCTCGAACAAGTTTGAAAAACAGCCATATCGGACCAGTAACAGCGAAGTAATGGCCCTTGATTTAGTTAAAAATACTACATTTTGCCTCGTTAAGACGATAGGGGCTTCATTGTTCATCCGATCTTTACCAAACTTGATCAGATTGTTAATATCAATGAAAGCTTGGACAAGTTCGAAAACCAGCCATATCGGATTAGTAACAGCGGAGTTATTATTATTTTTTTTTTCATATTTTTTTTTTTTTGAAATTATTCCTTTTTTTCATATCTTTTTTTTTTTTTTTTTAGCTCTACCAGTCGGACTCTTGATTTAGTTAAAAATGCCATATTTTGCCTCATTAATACGGTATGGCCTTCATTTTACATCTGATCTTTACCAAACTTTACCAGATTCTTTAGTTATGGCCCTTGATTTAGTTAAAAAGCTGTTTTTTGCCCGAAATTTTCAAAAAAGCGTAAATGGCAGTCACTCGCTTCATTGATGTTATAAGAGCCATGTTAGCCAGTAGAGCGTCCACAGTTTTAAAACACAATTTTTTTTTTGTTGTTTTTTTAAATGATTTTTTTTAATTTTTAGCTCTACTGATCAGAGATCAGCAGAGCTTATGCCGTGGTGCGGCGTCCGTCGTCCGTCCGTCCGTCTGTCCGTCCGTCTGTCCGTCCGTTAACTTTTATTTGTAGCGACTACTCCTCTGAAACTACTGGATGGATATTCATAAAACTTTACAAAAATGTTGCCCATGAAGTCTAGTTGATCCTAGCAAAAATTCATGTTGATGTGAAATCCAAGATGGCCGCCAAAGCTAAAAATAGATTTTTTAAATACAAGTTTGTAGCGACTACTTCTTGAAAACTATAAGTGATATTGATATGGGACTTTTTCTAAAATGATCAGCATGACATGATGTTGGTCCTTATCAAAAATTGTTTCGATTCGACATTAAACGTGGCTGCCAGCGGCCATCTTTGTTTACATAGAGTCAAATAGTAAAAACTTGTAGCGACTACTCCTCTAAAACTACTTGGCGGATTTTCATGAAACTTTACAGGAATGTTGCTCTTAATGTCTTATTGATCCTAGCAAAATTTCAGATCGGCCAGAAATTCAAGATGGCTGCCACAGTTAAAAATAGATTTTTAAAAAATAAGTTTGTAGCGACTACTTCTTGAAAACTATAAGTGATATTGATATGGGACTTTTTCTAAAATGATCAGCATGACATGATGGTTATCCGAGTCGAACATTATTTTGATTCGACATTAAACATGGCTGCCAGTGGCCATCTTTGTTTACATAGAGTTATATAATGAAAACTTGTAGCGACTACTCCTCTGAAACTACTTGACGGATTTTCATGAAACTTCACAAAAATGTTGCTCTTGATGTCTAATTGATCCTAGCAAAATTTCAGGTCGGCCGGAAATTCAAGATGGCCGCCATGGCTAAAAATAGATTTTCAAAATACAAGTTTGTAGCGACTACTTCTTGAAAACTATAAGTGATATTGATATGGGACTTTTTCTAAAATGATCAGCATGACATGATGTTGGTCCTTATCAAAAATCGTTTTGATTCGACGTTAAACGTGGCTGCCAGCGGCCATCTTTGTTTACATAGAGTTATATATAAATGTTGCTCTTGATGTCTAATTGATCCTAGCAAAATTTCAGGTCGGCCGGAAATTCAAGATGGCCACCACAGCTAAAAATAGATTTTCAAAAAAACAGTTTGTAGCGACTATGACTTCCTGAAATCAAAATCGATCAGTAGAGCTTCAAGGTCATTGACCTCTTGTTTTTATTTGTTTTTGAATTTGTTTTTGATTTGTTTGTTTTTTGTTGTTGTTTTTTCTTTCTTTTTTTGATTTTTGATTTTTGTTTTTTATTTTAAGTTTTTTTTTTTTCTTGATTTTTTTTGATTTTTGTCTCGCCTTTTCGAAGAAAAAAAGAGACATAGGTGTTGCTTTTCCGGCGGCGGCGGCGGCGGCTGCGGCGGCGGCGGCGGCAGCCTGTAGTCTCCTGTAGTCTCCTGTAGTGCATCTTTTTTTTGGATGCCTGGATTTCATCTATGACCTTGACCTACTTTTTGGAGCTGATGATTTTAGCTCTACTGGCCAAAGGCCTTCATTTTCCATCCGATCTTTACCAAACTTTACCAGATTGTTAATATCAATGAAAGCTTGCACAAGTTCGAAAAACAGCCAGATCGGACCAATAACAGCAGAGTTATGGCCCCTTGATTTAATTAAAATTGCTATATTTTGCCTTGTTAATACGATAAGGGCTTTCATTTTTCATCTGATCTTTTCCAAACTTTACCAGATGTTTTGCTTTTTTTTTTAATATATATTTTTTGTTCAATATTATTTTTTATTTTTTTATTTTATTTTTATTATTATTATTATTATTTCATTATTTCATTATTTTTTTTATTTCTTTTATTTTATTTTTTAAATCCATTCTTTTTTTTCTTTTTTTTAATATATATTTTTTTATTTTCTGATTTCATTATTATTATTTTTTGTGTTGACGCCGTGTTAGCAGGAAGCATTGCTGTGCCTATTGCATTTTTTCCCAGGATTCGTTGATTTTTGTATGTAGTTACGGCCCCTTGACATTTTTTTTAATTTCTTGTCGGCACTACTCCTCCTAAATTGACGAAAATTTGGCAGGAAGCATCGGTAAGATGTCTAGTTGTGCATATCACGCTTTTGTTCCAGTTTGCTGATTTATGACAGAGTTATGGCACATTTTTACTTTAAATTTCTTGTCGGCGCTACTCCTCTAAATGGCTTGTTTGATTTCTACAAAATTTGGCAGGAAGCCTCAGTATGATGTCTAGTTGTGCCAAAGCATGGTATATCAATGAAAGTTTGGACGAGTTCGAAAACAGCTAGATCTAGTTAGTAACAACAGGTTTATATGGCCCTTTGATTTGTTGAAAAATGCTATATTGTATTTTCCTTTGTTAAATCTGTAGTTACTTCATTTTTTATCTGATCTTTACCATATTTGTTTAGAATGTTAATTAGAATGGCATTTTTGTTTTTAAATGTCATCTCAGCAAACGGTACAAACTCGATTGTTTTATTAGTTACTAAATGTTTTACAAACTTCATTTAAGCGTCATTGACCTTTTTATTTTTATGTCCAGCCCCCGTTAGGCGAGACATGTAAATCACGGATTTCTTTTTTTTTTTATTTTTTTATTTTTTTTTATTTTTTTTTATTATTATCTCTACTGGCCAAGTTCGAAAACCAGTCAGATCGGACCAGTAATGGCGGAGTTATGGCTCTTGATTTAGTTAAAAATGCTATTATTTTGCCTCTTTAAGACGATAGTCCACTCACTTCATTGATGTTATAAGAGCAATATATATTAGCCAGTAGAGCGTCCACAGGCCCTCTTGGGCCTCTTGTTTTTTTAAGTTTTTTTCAAATTTTTTATCGCCTATGTTGGACCAGTCGGACCATGTACAGAGAAGTTATCGCATCTTGATATTAGTTAGAAATGCTATATTTGGCTCGTTAATATGTAAGGGCCTCATTTTTCATCTGATCTTTACCAAACTTTACCAGATTCTTTAGTTATGGCCCATTGATTTAGTAAAAAAAAGCTTTTTTTTGCCCGAACTATCAAAAATCCATAAATGCAGTCACTCGCTTCATTACGACTGATAATAAGAGCCATATTAGCAGTAGAGCATGGGCCTCTTGTTTTAATATACTGATTAATAAAATCGAATTAAATATCAAATAAAATGTGGAAGTTTAATCTAAAATAATATCAAAAACTTTTACCTTTATTTATTAACCTGTCATATATTGTAATATACATGTATATCAAATAATGGTTTTGAATTGATTGGAGTTCTAATAGCGGCAACCAACACATGAAAGGTTTTA
>JAWPHD010025455.1:0-16228 GCA_037043455.1 Cyrtodaria siliqua
CCAATATTAAAATATTGACTTTGGACATTCGTCCCGACTGTCCAATATCAAAATAATTTGACTTTGGACATTGGCGAATCTCCAATATCAAATTAATTTGACTTTGGACATTAGAGCAGAATCTCCAATATCAAAATAATTTGGCTTTGGACATTCGAGCCGAATTTCCGATATCAAATTAATTTGACTTTGGACATTTGAGAATCTTCAATATCAAATTAATTTGATTTTGGATTCAATCCGAATATCCAATGTCAAAAAAAATAACTTTGGACATTCGGCCCGAATGTCAAATATCAAAATAATTTGACTTTGGACATTTGCGAATCTCCAATATCAAAATAATTTGATTTTGGACATTCGACCCGAATGTCCAATATTAAAATAATTTGACTTCGGACATTGGCGAATCTCCAATATCAAATTAATTTGACTTTGGACAATCGACACGAATCTTCATTATCAAAATAATTTGACTTTTGGCATTCGACCTGAATGCCCAATATCAAAACAATTTGACTTTGGATATTGGCGAATCTCCAATACCAAATTAATTTAACTTTGGACATTCGATCCGAATCTCCAATATTAAAATAATTTGACTTTGAACATTCGATCTGAATGTCCAATATCAAAATAATTTGACATTCGACATTAGATCCGAATGGACATTCGATCCGAATTTCCAATATATAAATGATTTGACTTTGGACATTCTGTCTGAATGTCCAATATCAAAATAATTTGACTTTCGGCATTCGATCCGAATCTGAAATATCAAATTAATTTGACTTTGGATATTAGAGCCGAATCTCCAATATCAAAATAATTTGACTTTGGACATTCGACCTGAATGTCCAATATCAAAATAGTTTTATTTCTGACATTGGCGAATTCTCAAAATCAAATTAATTTGCTTGGACATTCGATCCGAATCTCCAATATCTAAATAATTTGACCTTGGACAGTCGACCCCGAATGTCCAATATCTATACAATTTGACTTTGGACATTCTATCCGATTTTCCAGTATTAAATTAATTTGACTATGGACATTCGATCCGAATCTCCAAAATGAAAATAATTTGACTTTGGACATTCGGACAATCGACCCCAAATGTCCAATATCAAAATATTTTGACTCTGGACATTCGATCCGAATTTCCAATAACAATATAATTTGACTTTGGGCATTCGACACTGAATGTCCGATATCAAAATAATTTGGCTTTGGACATTCGATCCGAATCTCCGATATCAGATTAATTTGACTTTGGACATTCGAGCCGAATAACCAATATCAAATTAATTTGACATTTGTCATTGGCGAATCTCCAATATCAAAATATTTTGACTATGGACATTTGATCCGAATCTCCAATATCAAAATAATTTGACGTTGGACATTCGACCCCGAATGTCACATACGATCCCGAATGACCAATATCAAAATAATTTGACTTTAGACATTCGATCCGAATCTCCAATATCAAATTAATTTGACTTTGGACATTTGAAACGGATTTCCAATATCAAATTAATTTGACATTGGACATTGGCAAATCTCCAATATCAAATTAATTTGACTTTGGACATTCAAATTATTTTGATTTTGGAGATTCGCCAGTGTCCAAAGTCACATTATTGTAATATTTGACCCCAAAGTCAAATTATTTTGATACTGGAGATTCGGATTGAATGTCCAAAGTCAAATAAATGTGATATTGCAGATTCGTCAATGTCCAATGTCAAAGTATTTTGATATTGGACATTCGGGTCGGGTCGAATGCCCAAAGTCAAATTAATTTGATATTGGAGATTCGCCAGTGTACAAAGTCAAATTATTTTGATATTGAATATTCGGGTCGAATGTCCACAAATTATCTTGATATTGGACATTCGGGTCGAATGTCCAAAGTCAAATTATTTTGATATTGGAGATTCGCCAATGTCCAAAATCAAATTATTTTGATACTGGAGATTCGGGACGAATGTCCAATGTCAAATTAATTGATATTGGAGATTCGTCAATGTCCAAAGTCAAATTATCTTGATATTGGAGATTTGGTCCGAATGTCAAAAGTCAAATTAATTTCTGAATAACCAAAGTCAAACTATTTTAGATATTGGACATTCGCCACTATCCAAAGTCCAATGTCCAGTATATTTCTAAATTCATGTTGCTGCAATGAATGCGTCAATATTGTCTATTTTGAAACCTGGCCAAGGTTTTATTGATATAATCCTTGAAATGAAAATCGATACAAATTAGAATATTTTTAAAGCGACTGGTCAAGGCGAAACTGCTTTTTTATTAACTTTTTAAAGGGGCCTTAATTTGGTTAAAATTAAAGCAATGATTTATATATCGTGGCTCTTTGTTGTTGTCTTATAATGACTATTATTATTGTATGCGTGAAGTTTCAATCCATTATGTAGATTGCGAGTTCCAAGCTCCTATACAAACTTCTATACAATCTTTAACCAGGATTAAAAAATTTACCGAGACTGCAATATTTCGTATTTGTCGTGCTCGGCCGTTTCCAAAGGTCCAATATCATACTCTTTTTAACCAAGTTGTTTTAAGTATTAAAGGGGCCAATATTTTGTTAAAATAGTAAAAGTTATAGAACCTGGCTCTGTGGTGTTGTCTTATGATGCAGAATGCATGTGTAAAGTTTCAATCGATTACCTAAATTAATTGTGAGATGCAATTTTATATCATAATAACTTTAACTAAGCTTAGATATATACAAAATAAAGCCAAGCTTACACACAATGTACAAACCTTAACCAAGTTTTCGAAGAATAAAAGGGGCCATACTACTGTTTAAATAAAAGCAAGAGTTACAGAACCTGGCTCTGTGGTGTTGTCTTATGATGCAGAATGCATATGTGAAGTTCCAATCCATTATCTAAATTAGTTTGTGAGCTTACATGCAACAAACTTAAACCAAGCTAACACAGATTACAAACTTAAACCAAGCTGGCAAACGTTTACCAAGTTTTCGAAGTATGAAAAAGGTCATACGTTTGTTAAAATAAAATCAGGAGTTATAGAAACTGGATTTGAGGTGTTTTTTAACGATGCCAAGTTTCAATTCATTATGTAAGTAATTTGTTAGTTTCAAGCCTTCATACAAACTTTACCTCGGATGCAGAGAACACTGACAACGATCAGGAATACGGGAATACCGCATTATGAATAAAATCGATTCAACAGTAAACTATCTCATTATATGTATGTGGATTTGTGGGTATTATTCCATGAAAATACAAATTTGCATTTATTCCATTTCAATACTTGCGGTTTCATTCAGTTCGAATTACACTTTCAATATGCTACGTAAAAAATCCCGAACGTAATCATCCCGGAAATATTACCGCATGCTACGCTTCAGTAGAATGATCTAGGAAAACGTCACTTCAGCAAGTAAAACGGTAACCTTTTAACGTTGCAAAATATGTGTTTGTACCAGTCAAGTGTTTTAGACTAGTTCACTAGGAACTGAATTTGTAATGCATGCGTATTGTCAGCTACATGATTTACAGTCTTTTAACCATAGACAAGTAAAAACACCATATAAGGATCAGGTGCCACGTTATATAAATCATTGCTTTTATTTTAACCAAATTAAGGCCCCCTTAAAAAGTTAATAAAAAAGCAGTTTCGCCTTGTCCAGTCACTTTAAAAAATGATTTCTAATTTGTATCGATTTTAATTTGAAGGATTATATCAATAAAACCTTGGCCAGGTTTCAAAATAAACACTATTGACGCATTCATTGCAGCAACATGAATTTAGAAATATATTGGACTTTGGATAGTGGCGAATGTCCAATACCAAAATAATTTGACTTTGGTAATTCAGAATTTGACTTTTGACATTCGGACCGAATCTCCAATATCAAAATAATTTGACTTTGGACATTGGCGAATCTCCAATATCAATGTCCAATGTCAAATTAATTTGATATTGGAGATCCGTTTCAAATGTCGAAAGTCAAATTAATTTGATGTTGGAGATTCGGATCGAATGTCGATAGTCAAATTATTCTGAATCTCTAATATCAAAATAATTTGAATTTCCAAAGTCAAATTATTTTGATATTGGAGATTCGGTCCGAATGTCAAAAGTCAAATTCGGAATTACCAAAGTCAAATTATTTTGGTATTGGACATTCGCCACTATCCAAAGTCCAATGTCCAATATATTTCTAAATTCATGTTGCTGCAATGAATGCGTCAATATTGTTTATTTTGAAACTGGCCAAGGTTTTATTGATATAATCCTTTAAATGAAAATCGATACAAATTAGAAATCATTTTTTAAAGTGACTGGACAAGGCGAAACTGCTTTTTTTATTAACTTGTTAAAGTGGCCTTAATTTGGTTAAAATAAAAGCAATGATTTATATAACGTGACTCTTTGTTATGGTCTTATAATGAATATTATAAATGCATGCGTGAAGTGTAGATTGCGAGTTCCAAGCTCCTATACAAACTTCTATACAAACTTTAACCAGGGTTAAAAACGTTACCGAGACTGCAATATTTCGTATTTGTCGTGCTCGGCCGTTTCCGAAGGTCCATTATCATACTCTTTTTAACCAAGTTGTTTTAAGTATTAAAGGGGCCATTATTTTGTTAAAAAGTAAAAGTTATAGAACCTGGCTCTGTGGTGTTGTCTTATGATGCAGAATGCATGTGTGAAGTTTCAATCGATTACCTAACTTAATTGTGAGATGCAATTTTACATAATAACTTTAACTAAGCTTAGATATATACAAAATAAAGCCAAGCTTACACACAATGTACAAACCTTAACCAAGTTTTCGAAGAATAAAAGGGGCCATACTACTGTTTAAATAAAAGCAAGAGTTACAGAACCTGGCTCTGTGGTGTTGTCTTATGATGCAGAATGCATGTGTGAAGTTTCAATCGATTACTTAACTTAATTGTGAGATGCAATTTTACATAATAACTTTAACTAAGCTTAGATATATACAAAATAAAGCCAAGCTTACACACAATGTACAAACCTTAACCAAGTTTTCGAAGAATAAAAGGGGCCATACTACTGTTTAAATAAAAGCAAGAGTTACAGAACCTGGCTCTGTGGTGTTGTCTTATGATGCAGAATGCATATGTTAAGTTTCAATCCATTATGTAAATTAGTTTGTGAGCTTACATGCAACAAACTTAAACCAAGCTAACAAACGTTTACCAAGTTTTCGAAGTATGAAAAAGGTCATACGTTTGTTAAAATAAAATCAGGAGTTATAGAAACTGGATTTGAGGTGTTTTTTAACGATGCCAAATGCATGTGTAAAGTTTCAATTCATTATGTAAGTAATTTGTTAGTTTCAAGGCTTCATACAAACTTTAACTTGGACGCAGACAACACTGAAAACGATCAGGAATACGGGAATACCGCAATGTTAATAAAACCGATTCAACACTAAACTTTCTCGTTATATGTTTGTGGTTTTGTGGGTATTATTCCATGAAAATACATATTTGCATTTATTCCATTCAAGTACTTGCGGTTTCATTCAGTTTCAATTACACTTTCATTATGCTACGTAAATAATCCCGACGTAATCATCCCGGAAATTACCGCATGCTACGCTTCAGTAGAATGATCTAGGAAAACGTCACTTCAGCAAGTAAAACGGTAACCTTTTAACGTTGCAAAATATGTGTTTGTACCAGTCAAGTGTTTTAGACTAGTTCACTAGGAACTGAAGTTGTAATGCATGCGTAATGTCAGCTACATGATTTACAGTCTTTTAACCATAGACAAGTTAAAAAACCATATAAGGATCAGCTGCCGAAGGCAACTGAATACATGTATATCCCAAATATGTAAGTGCATGTGAGGTGGAGGGGTCGATGGAGGTTATGCACGCATGTACAAATCTTAGGACACATGTCACTGGTTTTGAAACCATTGACCGTTCAGTTATTATCCTAGTAATGTTTCAGCACTATTTTTTATTAACGCGTCTTCGGAAAAGGAAATTGAATTTATATTGATTGAACTTGTAGTGCTGTAATCTGGTGTAAAACGTACTGGTAGTAAAATCCTTCCAAGAATATCGTAAACAAATAAACCATGATATTAAGAGATAATATTTCTATAAACATTATTGCTCTAGCTGTTCCATATCGCTGTTTTCCATTCACCGCTTTCCATTTCTTCATTGATAATAGTGATCAACGTGATAAGCTCTCTCGCGTGTTTCCACAATATTTACAGGAAATGATAAAACAGTTAGAAAGCAATAAGTGTGATATATATCACAACAATGAATGGGAAACGATAGAAACACGTTATTCCTTTTTCCAAAATTATTATTTGAATCCATCTTGTCATTTAAGGAGGTATGACATTTGTTTGATATATCATGTTTCGTATTATATCAATCATATTGCTTGTCATTACGTAGTCCCGCCTTAATTCCATTAAGCGATGGGAAAGCTTGTATTAGGAGGATTTTATAACGGATAATTTGACAATGAAACATGTTTAAATACATGGTTTACTGAAAAAATGTGAAGACCTGTTTAAAATAACCTATTAAATGTTTCAATTTTATTAATATGCAAACTTTTAAGCCGAAATTAAGGTTTTATTTCATACCCTAGCCAACCCCGTTTTCGCTTCTTCGAGAAGGAGTTGGCTGGGGTATGAAAGTTAATACTCGGACCACGTAATGTAAAAACAACCCCATGCCCTCTTATCTACTTCATTAAATATTGACGTTGAATTATGTATTGTGAATTTCAGCGTTTATATTTTATATAATATATATATAATAATAATATAACAATCCTGGTATGATCTAAACGCAAATTCAAGTTTAGGATCTCCCAAGTTAATACCTGTTTAGGCCGTTACAAATGGATTAGGACGGACATCACCTAAAGGTGAAATATAGCGTGTCTTTTGAGCATATATTCTGAAATATATGTATATAATGTACAATCTGGTCAAATATTACACGTATTGGTTGTCCCGTTTTGTCACAGTAGCACAGTACACATCATAGCGCACACGCTCCGAGTTTCGCCCTTTTTTAAGACAGGTTAGTGTCACGAGACACGTGACGTCATTGGCACTAAGCGATTAGCGGCTCCGCATTAAGTCTGCATTGTCTATGTAGGATTACGTTTTATGGTACGTGTTAAAAATGCCGTGTGCTGTTGCTTGTTGCAAACGTAGGCATACAAAAGGACAATATAATGATATCAGTGTCTTTTGTGTTCTAAATCAGGTTAATGATTAAGATTCGAAGTGTGGGTGGAACGCTGCCGACGAAAATCGCCCGTCTCGTCAAAAAAAGTGGGAATCTTCGAAAGACGCGTGAGTTTGTAAAAACGTTTTGAATCGGATTCGTGGGAAGTCCATCCTTTGGTTTCTTTTTCGTCGAATTTGGAGAACAGCCCGCTCTGCCGATCCAAAAAAACAGCGGTACCAACAATATTACAAAAATGAAAAGTGCCTAACTCCGTCGTCCCCGAGCAAGTTTTATTCGCCGATTCAACCGGCGTTGAGAAGTAAATTAATAAATGAGGTAACATAAAAGTTTTTGTTTTATTATCTTAGCACTTCGTCGGGTATACGTATGCTAAATTGTAGAAAGGTATATAGTCTTAGATCTTTATATACACCGTGATTTTTTAGCTGTTGAATTAGCATGCGTCTTTACGTGAATCAGTCAAGAGCTGACGGCGCTAATATAATGTAGCCGTCTTTTTCAAAAGATTGCTAAAAAAGGTTCAGCATATAAATTGAAATGAATGCGGTGAAAGAAGCACTGTGTCTTTGTTTCAATATATATTGTGTAGCTTTATTTTTTTTTTGACTATATACCCTCTTCTGCCAATCTTGTTATCATGGATGTACATATAAATCCATGGTGTTATTGATCTATATCTATTTATATATTGTCGTCCGTCAACATATATCGGTCTCTGGATTTTAAAAAATATGACAAAATACAAGACAGAAAATTGATAATGTTACTAGCTATTATATTAGTTCAGTAATGTTTTATGGCAAAACAATAATAGCTCTTAGCTCATGCAATAAATAAAATAAGTGCCTTACAAGATATAATTCTTTTTATATTATGGTAAATTTGATTTGTTGGGTCTGTTGTTTCGATCTCTACAGGTACATAATGCATAATATGGTGCTCATAGTACATTTGGCTATATTATTTAGATCATAGTATGTTTATCTCTTTGTGCACATAAACTAGTTTCCCACGCATCATATATCCGTCTTGTGCAGAACGCGGCTCGCCGCGTGGGTATTACACCTATCACGGAAATGCAATTAACAGGAAATGTGTCATAAAACTATGTTTCCCTAAATGGTGCGTACCGACGTATGTACCCTAATTAGGCTGTACTTCAATATGGCAATAATTAATTAGTCGGTGTGTGGTATATTGTTAGTTGGGGGCACGTGGAGAGCGAGTCATACTGCAAATCTAAATCTAATACGTGCCACACCTCGAGTGTTTTGGTCATAAGGTGGCGAGCACTTATTGCATATATTTACTCCCTGGTTCTATAGAAATTAGATGCTGTGTCATTTATTTATTTTGTTATTTCTTTTATTTTATTGTTATCAATTATGTGAAAAATAAACAAGTACTAAATATATTTTTTCAATATCTGCTCGTATTTAGTCCATGTCCATGCATTCGGAACATAGGCCTACTGCGTTTCGCGCTTAGTGTACACTACTCAACTTTTATAATCGGTCACCCAGGTTTTTGAAAATAAGACAAATACTAAAAACTGGAAATCACCGAAACACATACCACTATTTTATTAAGTTTATCAGCAATGTAATTTGAAAAAAAAAAGATTTCAGATTACATTGTTAATAAACTTAATAAAATATTGGTATGTGTTTCGGTGATTTCCAGCTTTTAGTATTTGTGTTATTTTCATAAAACCTAGGTTACCAATTATAAAAGTTGAGTAGTGTATATGTACCAATCGGTGTTGCCGGTGACTTACTGTCAGAATTTCGATAAAAAACTGTTTAATTCCGACATTTGCATACACACTTTACTGTTTTTGCGAGCTTTCCCTATGTACAAATGGCTTTTTTTGTTCCCAATGACGTCACTTCCGGTTATACGAGGAACAATTTTCCCCCGTTAGATTTTTTTACGATTTTTTAGCAATGCCTGTTCGCCTTTTCGATTTTTATCTTTAAAAACATATTTTCAGTAAATATACATCAATGGCATAGTATACATCGTATTTATAATGGTATTTACTAATTAAAAACATATCAACAGCGGATTTGTTGATTTAGGACAATGTTCATCTTTAAGTCTCACAAAAACTAATTTATTTCTGTAAATTTAACAGAAGAATTATTCCAAATCATTTTTTGTCATTAGTCCCTGCGTTTGTGACGCGTTCAAAGATTTGAAATTACTGCTAACAGTTTTTAGACTTGCAATCTCATGTCCTAATCTCTACCTGGCCTCTATCCCACTCCTCTTCTGGAACTCTTTAACGACGTACAACTTAATATTAGAAAAGCTAATTTTAATAGTTATTACTGTCAAAGGGATTCCGGCAATCTTGCATTATTGCTCGTTTGTGAAATTAATTTCTTCATTATTTTTATAAGTATGAATATATTTAAATATCGTTGAAATAAAAATTGGAATTTATATTTTTGTCCTTAATTTTACCACATAATTTACTCAAGGATTGGTTACATTTAATCGACTACCAGGGATATACCATAGTATTTTGAACTAATGAAGACATTGTTATTATATATAGAAAATATTTAAGGATTGCCATGTAAATATAGATATAAAAATCGAACAGGAAAATTAGAATTCAATGACGACAGTCAACCACTAACACACACATAAACAAAGAACAACTTTAAAGATGAATAAAAGGCCAAATAAGTCATCACAAACACAAAAGAGTTAACAATAGTACTACCGCCCTTGAACGGTCAGTGGCAAAAAAGGCCGCTGGGGGTTTAAACCAGGTTCTCGGGTGCACCAAACCTCACACTTACCGTACTGTCATCCCAATAAAACAGTGTAAATAAAGAAATCCCCACCATGAACTATTCTCTATAACCAACAAGTCAGCATTAACAGGCAATATAAGTAAAACACAAAGATGCTCGTGTATAAATAAATAAAAAAACAATAGCCTAGAAAGCCACGAAGAAGGTACTCAATGACTTGGCAGAATCCAGAGCAACAAGAAAACAAACCATTGAGGGCACGACTAGACAAGATTGCAGACAAACATCAAACCGTCCGTTTGGGCTTTAGGTAGACGTCATCATAGGGTCCACAGCCTGTCCTGCCATCGCACAATTAAAGAGGAAAGCAAAGTGGCGAACTGTAAATGGGTCCACCACCAAGCATGCAGTGCGTTGCAAAATGATGGGTACCACTACACAATATTGCAGACAAACATCAAACGGTCCTTTTGGACTTTACGTAGACGTCATCATAGTGTCCACAGCCTGTCCGGTCATCGTACAATTAAAGAGGAAAGCATAGCGGCGAATTGTAAATGGGTCCACCACCAAGCATGCAGTGTCATAACCTAACCCTTTAAGCATCACCTTTAAGATAATCACAGCCGACAGAGACCAAATAGGCCATACACATCACTCATCATTTATTCCTTTAACGTATAGTTGTATCTCCTATGTGTGTGTGGGAGTATTGAATACAAAATTGCGTTTACTTGTCCATTTAATAGACAGCCCCATTAAGCACAGTGTTTCATAATATATTCATATTTGGTCGAGCAAATTTGTCGAGTCCACGATAAACCTATTTATGAGTTATGTGTCGGCATACCGTAAACAACCATCCGTTCATCCATTCGGGGATAATTTATTCCGTTCGTCTGTCCGTCCGTCCGTAATCGATACTATATTCTCCTCCTATCTTTTTGTTAATGTGTAGATATACAAGAGGGTATTAAACTGTTCGTATGTCCGTGGGGTGAGGCTAGTCTGGTTGGAGTGGTTTTTAATACAACGAACACTTATACTGTATGAATGTGACACTGTGTATGCACTATCGTTGCATCAAGCGACGTCCATACATATATAATGTTTTTTGTTTTTTTTGCGTCGGCCCTCTGAGTAGGCTGAGTCAAAAGTTTTTTTCAGCTCGACTGGCCAAAGGCCAGCATAGCTTATTGGATACCGAGTTGTCCATCGTCGGACGTCGTCGGTCGTCCGTCGTCCATCATCGTCCATTAACTTTTGCTTTGTGAACACGATAGGGTCTTCATTATTAATCGGATCTTTACCAAACTTTACCAGGGTCGTTATATCAATGAATGCTCGGACAAGTTCGAAAACCAGTCAGATCGAATTAGTTTCACCAGAGTTATAGTCCTTGATTAGCTGAAAAATGCCATATTCTGCATTTTGAACACTCTAGCACATTCATTTATTATTTGACCTTTACCAAACTTACAATGATTGTTAATATCAATGAAAGATTGGAAAAGTTCAAAAACCAGCTTGATCGGATAAGTAACACCAGAATTATGGCCCTTGTTTTGCTGAAATGCCATTTTCTGCCCTTTGACCACTATAACACCTTCATTTACTATTTGATCTTTACCAAACTTGCACAGATTGTTTATATCAATATAACCTCAGTAAAAGATGAAAAACAGCCAGATCGAACCAGTAACACCAGAGGTATAGCCTTGATTTAGGTAAAGATGCTGTATTTTGATTCTTTAAGATCACAGGGCTTTCATTGTTCATCCGCTCTTTACTAAACTTTACCAGGTTGTTTATATCAATGGAAGCCTGGACACGTTCGAAAATCAGGCAAATCGGATTAGTAATGCCAGAGTTATGACCCTTGATTTAGTTAAAAGTGCTGTATTTTGCCTCGTTAAGATCATAGGGCCTTCATTTGGCCGGATTTCAACGAAGCTTTGGAGGGATGATCAGTATAAAGCCTAGTTGTGCCTATCGTCACCGTGTTCCGATTGAAGATTTTGGCAGATATATAGCCCTTTAAAGGTTTAAGTACACAGACTTTGTCCGGACTAGATCTCCTGAACTCCTGGCCGAATTTCAACGAAACTTTGCAAGGATGAGCAGTACCAAGCCAAGTTGTGCATATCATCACCGTGTTCCGGCTGAAAGATTTTTGGCGGAGTCTTTTAGCCCTTTATAGGTTTTAATGCACACACTTTGTCCGGACTAGTTCTCCTGACCCCTGGCCGGATTTCAGCTAAACTTGGCAATGTTGATCAGTATCAAGCATATTTGTGCGTATCGTCGCAGTGTTCCAGTTGAATTATTCCTGGCGTAGTTAGGACCCTTTAATACACACTTTTTTCCAGATTAGTCTCTTCTGAAATCCAGAGTTTGGCAGAGTTAGAGTTATGACCCTTTAAATGTTTTAATACACAAACTTTGTCCGGACTAGATGATCAGTACCAGTTGCGAATATCATCACCGTGGTCCGGTTGAAAGATTTTTGGCAGAGTAATGACCCTTTAACGGTTGTAATACACTAACATTTTTCAGATTAGTTCTCCTGAACTTTGAACGAAGCTTGGCAGGAATAATCAGTACAAAGCCTAGTTGCACATTTCGTCGCCGTGTTCCTGTTGAATGATAGTTGATAGAGTTATGTTGTATTATACACAAAATTTATCAGACTGGGTTTCAATAAAACTTGGCACGAATGATCAGTACCAAACTTATTTGTGCATATTGTTGTTGTGTTCCGGTTGAATGATTTTTATTGGAGCTGTGGCTATTTAAAGGTTTTAATTCACGAACTTTGTCCGGACTAGTTCTCCTCAGCCAGGTTGCGTATATCATTGTCTTTTCTACTTGAATAATTTTCGGCGGATTTATGGCCCTTTCGCCAGTGGGGCAGAGATCTGATTTAACTTAAATGAAGCTCTAGTTCTAATATGGTATGGTTATTTAGGGACTCGAGACACAACATAATTACATAAAACCAGTTTTTACCGCCTGCATAAAGAGGACCCTGTACAGGGTTGCAACTTGCGAAATTTGCAGTAATTTGATATAACGGAGTTTCCGCCTCGTGATGCAAACTCCCTCCATACCCTTTGAGATTTCATGTTCATGTGTGGTGTATTTCTCAGTTAAGGATGTGTAGATGCACAACAAGTTTCAATTTGCATACTTTGTTAAAAAAAATGCAATAAAAGATGTTTAAACCAAATAAGTTTCCGTATTTTGGTTCCGTCTGCTGGAGCCCCCTAGGGTGTAATCGGGTAAAAAAGCAAAAAACCTTTTTCTATCTTGTCCAAATGTGAATGCATTTATAAAAGTGTTTTGTTACTCTAGCGTCAAGGGACCACTCAATATGGGTACCTGGGGGACTTGCATCCATTTTTGTTCGATTACCATTTTGCGCAATGCAGGGCAAAAGGCTTTGTCATATGTGCACAACAACTAATATTCCAACAAAAAAGAGCGATATAGGCCCTCTTGGGACCCTTGTTTCCAAATAGGGTCATGTAGCATATGTAATTGAATGATATTGCAAGGGGAGTGCGCGGACGCAAACAAACCCGCCTGAAGGTAATCTTGTGTAGTGGAGAGTGGTTAGCATGTAGAACTGGGTCTCTGTTCATGTGTTTGTTGCTTCCAAGGGATCCACTTTTCAGTATTTATTTATATTTGCACTGTGCCATCAACTTGCTCTATAGTTTATTTACACTGTTGGTATTTTTGTTGAATTGATAAATGTCTGATTTACTACGGATATAAAAGCGTTGTCGCTGTTATATTATGCAATGTGTAAGGCATAACAGTTTGAAAACGTAAAGCCTGGTTTCATCTTAATTCAAAACAAAAACCTGGCTGGTTAATCATGCGAACACATCAATACACGATTCGTCTTAACTTGAACAGTATTACCTGACTGCGATAAAAAAAATCCCAACCACGCCACACAAACTTCCTTAAAATAAAATAGCAGACGCTTAATAATTAAATCTTTTGTTTCCATTATATTAAGTGCACACAAGCAATTACCCGCCATTTAACGATTCAACTTCCGCACGTAGTTCAGCCGTGTTGACATAAAATTCCGTTTATTTTTTCCTGATCCTGGTTCAAGATATAAACATTTAAAACAAACGGTATATCTGTGCATGCAAGTTAACATTTTTTTATTTCTTGTCTCTGCACTGTTAAAACCGATACGATATATAAATAGGTGTGGAATTATTAAGAATAACCGGACTGTAATAATACTTAACCAGTGTTTAAACCTAGGATATTTTACAACCGCTGTGATGGGAAGGTATGTGCATAGTGCATAGTATATTTTTTTCTCATTGTCTTGTTAACACATTATCTTATTATCTTGTAGTGAAAGATACATCTGTGGATTACTGTTAACTGTTTTTAATAGCTTAAGGCACGTATTTATTAATAGTTCACATTCATCGGTGGAAGTTAGTCACACTATTTCAAATATTTCGGATGTATGTCTAACATCCGATTTAAATCCAATGCACAGTATGAAATCTGTATGCACTCTATACCTACGTGTGTGTCGACGTGCCATAAAATAATTATTCATTCGTTTGTTCGTTCGTTCGTTCGTTCATTCACTCATTCATTCAATTTATTCAATTCATTTATTATTTATGCATTCATTCAAATGAAATAAAAGTGTGTATAAAAATATGCATAAACGCATAAAGAAGTGCGAGATAAGCCCGTTTAGCCATGTGTCACTAAATCCGTAATTACATCATGTACACTTATCCATGTACTTCTCGAAACGTCAGCCATGTTATTAGTTTAATCATATTTTTACAAAGTATACTCAGCTGCAAAAGAAAGTGGACACTGAGATTTGTTTAGATTTAATTGTACAACGTTTTTTTAGAATTAAGTTGACAAATTCCAAAATGAATATGCCATGTTTGGTACCAACGTTTTTATCATTCCATTGCCAATATCATGTTGTCATTTGTATTCAATAGATCGAATCATTAAGGGACTGTCGCTTGCTAAAGAGGATAGGGAGTAAAGTAAAATTTTCAAAGTGTCCAATTTCTTTTGCAACTGAGTATATATGTGTTGGTACAGTATATAGTTAATAGAAAACATTAATCAGTTGCTCTCCTAAAGCCAAGCTTTTAGAAGTAATGATGTTTTATTGTTGATATTAGCATCAACAAAGAATCAACCAGGGTCTAGACATTTAACCTGATTAGAAAGACAGATGTTCCATTGTATAAACCGTAAACAGGATTCCCTTACATACATAGGTTTATCGGTTTATTATTAGCGTGGGTTCTTCCTTCTTGTTAACCTTTCTTGCAAACCTTCTGATATAGAACATATAGAAGTAATTGAAACTCAATAAAACTGAGTCTTACGATTGAATTTTGAAAATCTTGGTACTAACAAAGTCGCAGAATTAAGTGGATGGAAACATTAACCAAATTATCGCCAGAAAACCTAGACTACGCCCTTTATGAATGAAGTTAGTGTGCATCCCCACGTCATGTTGATAATTTCTATTAACTTTCTTCCACAATCTGATCGAAACACAAACTTTCATCTCAATCTGATATAAAATGATGTAGGAGAATTTCAGTGGCGGACGTGATATTCATATTAAACAGAAAATGGCAAAAACAAATAATTCGACATGAACACCGAAGCAGGAGTCTCTCTTCATTTCATGCTGGTTCAAGATCCCACTTCGATGTGTCCTTATGCAAGATATTTGCTATTGGGCAGGGATTCAATAGTATACAACTATCTACTTCTGTTGAGGTCAAGGGTTAAAACTATTCATCCAAGATAATGACTATACATTGCGTCTCGGTCAGTAGATCACTGCTTCGGGTCAATAGCCATTCTCTTGGATAAATAGTTTAAATCGTTGACAGAAACAGAAGTAGATAGTTGTTTTATTATATAGAATCAAAGATAAATGATAAATAAGTGATAAATGATTTCAGTTGATAAATGAAAACGTTGCGCGTCGTCCATTGTTTATTTCTATTCTATGTCATTGAGCTTATGGTAAATAATTGACCTGACAAATAAATGATCTGGAAGATACTATTGACTCGGAAAGAGAACTATTCATGCGAAAGAGAACTATTGACTCGCAAGTCTGGTTTAAACCAGATTGGATACGTTATAACACGTTTGA
>JAWPHD010025456.1:0-16226 GCA_037043455.1 Cyrtodaria siliqua
GAACTGAATATATATGTGTAAGAACTGAATATATATGCGTAAGAACGGAATATATATGCGTAAGAACGGAATATATACGTAAGACCGGAATATATATGCGTAAGAACTGAATATATATGCGTAAGAACTGAATATATATATTTGATAGAACGGAATATATATGCGTAAGAACTGAATATATATGAGTAAGAACTGAATATATATGCGTAAGAACTGAATATATATGCGTAAGAACTGAATATATATGCGTAATAACTGAATATATATGCGTAAGAACTGAATATATATGCGTAAGAACTGAATATATATGCGTAAGAGCCGAATATATATGTGTAAGAGATGAATATATATGCGTATGAACTGAATATATATGCGTAAGAACGGAATATATATGCGTAAGAACTGAATATATATGTGTAAAAACTGAATATATATGTGTAAGAACTGGATATATATGCGTAAGAACTGAATATACATGTGTAAGAACTGAATATATATGCATAATAACTGAATATATATGCGTAAGAACTGAATATATATGCGTAAGAACTGAATATATATGTGTAAGAACTGAATATATATGTGTAAGAACTGAATATATATGCGTAAGAACTGAATATATATGTGTAAGAACTGAATATATATGCGTAATATATATGCGTAAGAACTGAATATATATGTGTAAGAACGGAATATATATGCGTCAGAACTGAATATATATGTGTAAGAACTGAATATATATACGTAAGAACGGAATATATATGCGTAAGAACTGAATATATATGCGTACGAACGGAATATATATGTGTAAGAACGGAATATATATGCGTAAGAACTGAATATATATGCGTAAGAACTGAATATATATATTTGATAGAACGGAATATATATGCGTAAGAACTGAATATATATGAGTAAGAACTGAATATATATGCGTAAGAACTGAATATATATGTGTAAGAACTGAATATATATGTGTAAGAACTGAATATATATGAGTAAGAACTGAATATATATGCGTAAGAACTGAATATACATGTGTAAGAACTGAATATATATGCGTAAGAACTGAATATATATGCGTAAGAACTGAATATATATGCGTAAGAACTGAATATACATGTGTAAGAACTGAATATATATGCGTAAGAACTGAATATATATGTGTAAGAACTGAATATATATGCGTAATATATATGCGTAAGAACTGAATATATATGTGTAAGAACGGAATATATATGCGTCAGAACTGAATATATATGTGTAAGAACTGAATATATATACGTAAGAACGGAATATATATGCGTAAGAACTGAATATATATGTGTACGAACGGAATATATATGTGTAAGAACAGAATATATATGCGTAAGAACTGAATATATATGTGTAAGAACTGAATATATATGCGTAAGAACTGAATATATTTGTGTAAGAACTGAATATATATGCGTAATAACTGAATATATATGCGTAATAACTGAATATATATGCGTAAGAACTAAATATATATCCGTAAGAACGGAATATATATGCGTAAGAACTGAATATATATGCGTAAGAACTGAATATATATATTTGATAGAACGGAATATATATGCGTAAGAACTGAATATATATGAGTAAGAACTGAATATATATGCGTAAGAACTGAATATATATGCGTAAGAACTCAATATATATGCGTAATAACTGAATATATATGCGTAAGAACTGAATATATATGCGTAAGAACTGAATATATATGCGTAAGAGCTGAATATATATGTGTAAGAGATGAATATATATGCGTATGAACTGAATATATATGCGTAAGAACGGAATATATATGCGTAACAACTGAATATATATGTGTTAGAACTGAATATATATGTGTAAGACCTGAATATATATGTGTAAAAACTGAATATATATGTGTAAGAACTGAATATATATGCGTAAGAACTGAATATACATGTGTAAGAACTGAATATATATGCATAAGAACTGAATATATATGCGTAAGAACTGAATATATATGCGTAAGAACTGAATATATATGTGTAAGAACTGAATATATATGTGTAAGAACTGAATATATATGCGTAAGAACTGAATATATATGTGTAAGAATTGAATATATGTGCGTAATATATATGCGTAAGAACTGAATATATATGTGTAAGAACTGAATATATTTGCGTAAGAACTGAATATATATGCGTAAGAACTGAATATATGTGTGTAAGAACTGAATATATATGCGTAAGAACTGACTATATATGCGTAAGAACTGACTATATATGCGTAAGAACTAAATATATATGGGTAAGAACGGAATATATATGCGTAAGAACTGAATATATATGCGTAAGAACTGAATATATATATTTGATAGAACGGAATATATATGCGTAAGAACTGAATATATATGAGTAAGAACTGAATATATATGTGTAAGAACTGAATATATATGTGTAAGAACTGAATATATATGCGTAATAACTGAATATATATGCGTAAGAACTGAATATATATGCGTAAGAACGGAATATATATGTGTAAGAACTGAATATATATGTGTTAGAACTGAATATATATGCTTAAGAACTGAATATATATGCGTAAGAGCTGAATATATATGTGTAAGAGATGAATATATATGCGTAAGAACTGAATATATATGCGTAAGAACGGAATATATATGTGTTAGAACTGAATATATATGTGTAAGACCTGAATATATATGTGTAAAAACTGAATATATATGTGTAAGAACTGAATATATATGCGTAAGAACTGAATATACATGTGTAAGAACTGAATATATATGCGTAAGAACTGAATATATATGCGTAAGAACTGAATATATATGCGTAAGAACTGAATATATATACGTAAGAACTGAATATATATGTGTAAGAACTGAATATATATGCGTAAGAACTGAATATATATGTGTAAGAACTAAATATATATGTGTAAGAACTGCATATATATGCGTAAGAACTGGGTATATATGTGTAAGAACGGAATATATATGCGTCAGAACTGAATATATATGCGTAAGAACTGAATATATATGCGTAAGAACTGAATATATATGAGTAAGAGCTGAATATATATGTGTAAGAGATGAATATATATGCGTATGAACTGAATATATATGCGTAAGAACGGAATATATATGCGTAACAACTGAATATATATGTGTTAGAACTGAATATATATGTGTAAGACCTGAATATATATGTGTAAAAACTGAATATATATGTGTAAGAACTGAATATATATGCGTAAGAACTGAATATACATGTGTAAGAACTGAATATATATGCATAAGAACTGAATATATATGCGTAAGAACTGAATATATATGCGTAAGAACTGAATATATATGTGTAAGAACTGAATATATATGTGTAAGAACTGAATATATATGCGTAAGAACTGAATATATATGTGTAAGAATTGAATATATATGCGTAATATATATGCGTAAGAACTGAATATATATGTGTAAGAACGGAATATATATGCGTAAGAACTGAATATATATGCGTAAGAACTGAATATATGTGTGTAAGAACTGAATATATATGAGTAAGAACTGACTATATATGCGTAAGAACTAAATATATATGCGTAAGAACGGAATATATATGCGTAAGAACTGAATATATATGAGTAAGAACTGAATATATATATTTGATAGAACGGAATATATATGCGTAAGAACTGAATATATATGAGTAAGAACTGAATATATATGTGTAAGAACTGAATATATATGTGTAAGAACTGAATATATATGCGTGATAACTGAATATATATGCGTAAGAACTGAATATATATGCGTAAGAACGGAATATATATGTGTAAGAACTGAATATATATGTGTTAGAACTGAATATATATGCTTAAGAACTGAATATATATGCGTAAGAGCTGAATATATATGTGTAAGTGATGAATATATATGCGTAAGAACTGAATATATATGCGTAAGAACGGAATATATATGTGTTAGAACTGAATATATATGTGTAAGACCTGAATATATATGTGTAAAAACTGAATATATATGTGTAAGAACTGAATATATATGCGTAAGAACTGAATATACATGTGTAAGAACTGAATATATATGCGTAAGAACTGAATATATATGCGTAAGAACTGAATATATATGCGTAAGAACTGAATATATATACGTAAGAACTGAATATATATGTGTAAGAACTGAATATATATGCGTAAGAACTGAATATATATGTGTAAGAACTAAATATATATGTGTAAGAACTGCATATATATGCGTAAGAACTGGGTATATATGTGTAAGAACGGAATATATATGCGTCAGAACTGAATATATATGTGTAAGAACGGAATATATATGCATCAGAACTGAATATATATGTGTAAGAACTGAATATATATGTGTAAGAACTGAATATATATACGTAAGAACTGAATATATATGCGTAAAAACTGAATATATATGCGTAAGAACGGAATATATATGTGTAAGATCGGAATATATATGCGTAAGAGTTGAATATATATGTGTAAGAACGGAATATATATGCGTAAAAACTGAATATATATGTGTAATAACTGAATATATATGTGTAAGAACTGAATATATATGTGTAAGAACTGAATATATATGTGTAAGAACTGAATATATATGTGTAAGAGATGAATATATATGCGTAAGAACTGAATATATATGCGTAAGAAAGGAATATACATGTGTAAGAACTGAATATATATGTGTTAGAACTGAATATATATGTGTAAGAACTGAATATATATGTGTAAAAACTGAATATATATGTGTAAGAACTGAATATATATGCGTAAGAACTGGATATATATGTGTAAGAACAGAATATATATGCGTAAGAACTGAATATATATGCGTAAGAACTGAATATATATGCGTAAGAGCTGAATATATATGTGTAAGAGATGAATATATATGCGTATGAACTGAATATATATGCGTAAGAACGGAATATATATGCGTAAGAACTGAATATATATGTGTAGAACTGAATATATATGTGTAAGACCTGAATATATATGTGTAAAAACTGAATATATATGTGTAAGAACTGAAAATATATGCGTAAGAACTGAATATACATGTGTAAGAACTGAATATATATGCATAAGAACTGAATATATATGCGTAAGAACTGAATATATATGCGTAAGAACTGAATATATATGTGTAAGAACTGAATATATATGTGTAAGAACTGAATATATATGCGTAAGAACTGAATATATATGTGTAAGAACTGAATATATATGCGTAATATATATGCGTAAGAACTGAAAATATATGTGTAAGAACGGAATATATATGCGTCAGAACTGAATATTTATGTGTAAGAACTGAATATATATACGTAAGAACGGAATATATATGCGTAAGAACTGAAAATATATGTGTACGAACGGAATATATATGTGTAAGAACAGAATATATATGCGTAAGAACTGAATATATATGTGTAAGAACTGAATATATATGCGTAAGAACTGAATATATATGCGTAAGAACTGAATATATATGTGTAAGAACTGAATATATATGCGTAAGAACTGAATATATATGCGTAATAACTGAATATATATGCGTAAGAACTAAATATACATGCGTAAGAACGGAATATATATGCGTAAGAACTGAATATATATGCGTAAGAACTGAATATATATATTTGATAGAACGGAATATATATGCGTAAGAACTGAATATATATGAGTAAGAACTGAATATATATGCGTAAGAACTGAATATATATGCGTAAGAACTGAATATATGTGCGTAATAACTGAATATATATGCGTAAGAACTGAATATATATGCGTAAGAACTGAATATATATGCGTAAGAGCTGAATATATGTGTAAGAGATGAATATATATGCGTATGAACTGAATATATATGCGTAAGAACGGAATATATATGCGTAAGAACTGAATATATATGTGTTAGAACTGAATATATATGTGTAAGACCTGAATATATATGTGTAAAAACTGAATATATATGTGTAAGAACTGAATATATATGCGTAAGAACTGAATATACATGTGTAAGAACTGAATATATATGCATAAGAACTGAATATATATGCGTAAGAACTGAATATATATGCGTAAGAACTGAATATATATGTGTAAGAACTGAATATATATGTGTAAGAACTGAATATATATGCGTAAGAACTGAATATATATGTGTAAGAACTGAATATATATGCGTAAGAACTGAATATATATGTGTAAGAATTGAATATATATGCGTAATATATATGCGTAAGAACTGAATATATATGTGTAAGAACGGAATATATATGCGTAAGAACTGAATATATATGCGTAAGAACTGAATATATATGTGTAAGAACTAAATATATATGTGTAAGAACTGCATATATATGCGTAAGAACTGGGTATATATGTGTAAGAACGGAATATATATGCGTCAGAACTGAATATATATGTGTAAGAACGGAATATATATGCATCAGAACTGAATATATATGTGTAAGAACTGAATATATATGTGTAAGAACTGAATATATATACGTAAGAACTGAATATATATGCGTAAAAACTGAATATATATGCGTAAGAACGGAATATATATGTGTAAGATCGGAATATATATGCGTAAGAGTTGAATATATATGTGTAAGAACGGAATATATATGCGTAAAAACTGAATATATATGTGTAATAACTGAATATATATGTGTAAGAACTGAATATATATGTGTAAGAACTGAATATATATGTGTAAGAACTGAATATATATGTGTAAGAGATGAATATATATGCGTAAGAACTGAATATATATGCGTAAGAACGGAATATACATGTGTAAGAACTGAATATATATGTGTTAGAACTGAATATATATGTGTAAGAACTGAATATATATGTGTAAAAACTGAATATATATGTGTAAGAACTGAATATATATGCGTAAGAACTGGATATATATGTGTAAGAACAGAATATATATGCGTAAGAACTGAATATATATGCGTAAGAACTGAATATATATGCGTAAGAGCTGAATATATATGTGTAAGAGATGAATATATATGCGTATGAACTGAATATATATGCGTAAGAACGGAATATATATGCGTAAGAACTGAATATATATGTGTAGAACTGAATATATATGTGTAAGACCTGAATATATATGTGTAAAAACTGAATATATATGTGTAAGAACTGAATATATATGCGTAAGAACTGAATATACATGTGTAAGAACTGAATATATATGCATAAGAACTGAATATATATGCGTAAGAACTGAATATATATGCGTAAGAACTGAATATATATGTGTAAGAACTGGATATATATGTGTAAGAACTGAATATATATGCGTAAGAACTGAATATATATGTGTAAGAACTGAATATATATGCGTAATATATATGCGTAAGAACTGAATATATACGTGTAAGAACGGAATATATATGCGTCAGAACTGAATATTTATGTGTAAGAACTGAATATATATACGTAAGAACGGAATATATATGCGTAAGAACTGAATATATATGTGTACGAACGGAATATATATGTGTAAGAACAGAATATATATGCGTAAGAACTGAATATATATGTGTAAGAACTGAATATATATGCGTAAGAACTGAATATATATGCGTAAGAACTGAATATATATGTGTAAGAACTGAATATATATGCGTAAGAACTGAATATATATGCGTAATAACTGAATATATATGCGTAAGAACTAAATATACATGCGTAAGAACGGAATATATATGCGTAAGAACTGAATATATATGCGTAAGATCTGAATATATATATTTGATAGAACGGAATATATATGCGTAAGAACTGAATATATATATGAGTAAGAACTGAATATATATGCGTAAGAACTGAATATATATGCGTAAGAACTGAATATATGTGCGTAATAACTGAATATATATGCGTAAGAACTGAATATATATGCGTAAGAACTGAATATATATGCGTAAGAGCTGAATATATGTGTAAGAGATTAATATATATGCGTATGAACTGAATATATATGCGTAAGAACGGAATATATATGCGTAAGAACTGAATATATATGTGTTAGAACTGAATATATATGTGTAAGACCTGAATATATATGTGTAAAAACTGAATATATATGTGTAAGAACTGAATATATATGCGTAAGAACTGAATATACATGTGTAAGAACTGAATATATATGCGTAAGAACTGAATATATATGCGTAAGAACTGAATATATATGCGTAAGAACTGAATATATATGTGTAAGAACTGAATATATATGTGTAAGAACTGTATATATATGCGTAAGAACTGAATATATATGTGTAAGAACTGAATATATATGCGTAAGAACTGAATATATATGTGTAAGAATTGAATATATATGCGTAATATATATGCGTAAGAACTGAATATATATGTGTAAGAACGGAAAATATATGCGTAAGAACTGAATATATATGCGTAAGAACTGAATATATGTGTGTAAGAACTGAATATATATGCGTAAGAACTGACTATATATGCGTAAGAACTGACTATATATGCGTAAGAACTAAATATATATGAGTAAGAACGGAATATATATGCGTAAGAACTGAATATATATGCGTAAGAACTGAATATATATATTTGATAGAACGGAATATATATGCGTAAGAACTGAATATATATGAGTAAGAACTGAATATATATGTGTAAGAACTGAATATATATGTGTAAGAACTGAATATATATGCGTGATAACTGAATATATATGCGTAAGAACTGAATATATATGCGTAAGAACGGAATATATATGTGTAAGAACTGAATATATATGTTTTAGAACTGAATATATATGCTTAAGAACTGAATATATATGCGTAAGAGCTGAATATATATGTGTAAGAGATGAATATATATGCGTAAGAACTGAATATATATGCGTAAGAACGGAATATATATGTGTTAGAACTGAATATATATGTGTAAGACCTGAATATATACGTGTAAAAACTGAATATATATGTGTAAGAACTGAATATATATGCGTAAGAACTGAATATACATGTGTAAGAACTGAATATATATGCATAAGAACTGAATATATATGCGTAAGAACTGAATATATATGCGTAAGAACGGAATATATATGCATCAGAACTGAATATATATGTGTAAGAACTGAATATATATGTGTAAGAACTGAATATATATACGTAAGAACTGAATATATATGCGTAAAAACTGAATATATATGCGTAAGAACGGAATATATATGTGTAAGATCGGAATATATATGCGTAAGAGTTGAATATATATGTGTAAGAACGGAATATATATGCGTAAAAACTGAATATATATGTGTAATAACTGAATATATATGTGTAAGAACTGAATATATATGTGTAAGAACTGAATATATATGTGTAAGAACTGAATATATATGTGTAAGAGATGAATATATATGCGTAAGAACTGAATATATATGCGTAAGAACGGAATATACATGTGTAAGAACTGAATATATATGTGTTAGAACTGAATATATATGTGTAAGAACTGAATATATATGTGTAAAAACTGAATATATATGTGTAAGAACTGAATATATATGCGTAAGAACTGGATATATATGTGTAAGAACAGAATATATATGCGTAAGAACTGAATATATATGCGTAAGAACTGAATATATATGCGTAAGAGCTGAATATATATGTGTAAGAGATGAATATATATGCGTATGAACTGAATATATATGCGTAAGAACGGAATATATATGCGTAAGAACTGAATATATATGTGTAGAACTGAATATATATGTGTAAGACCTGAATATATATGTGTAAAAACTGAATATATATGTGTAAGAACTGAATATATATGCGTAAGAACTGAATATACATGTGTAAGAACTGAATATATATGCATAAGAACTGAATATATATGCGTAAGAACTGAATATATATGCGTAAGAACTGAATATATATGTGTAAGAACTGAATATATATGTGTAAGAACTGAATATATATGCGTTAGAACTGAATATATATGTGTAAGAACTGAATATATATGCGTAATATATATGCGTAAGAACTGAATATATACGTGTAAGAACGGAATATATATGCGTCAGAACTGAATATTTATGTGTAAGAACTGAATATATATACGTAAGAACGGAATATATATGCGTAAGAACTGAATATATATGTGTACGAACGGAATATATATGTGTAAGAACAGAATATATATGCGTAAGAACTGAATATATATGTGTAAGAACTGAATATATATGCGTAAGAACTGAATATATATGCGTAAGAACTGAATATATATGTGTAAGAACTGAATATATATGCGTAAGAACTGAATATATACGCGTAATAACTGAATATATATGCGTAAGAACTAAATATACATGCGTAAGAACGGAATATATATGCGTAAGAACTGAATATATATGCGTAAGAACTGAATATATATATTTGATAGAACGGAATATATATGCGTAAGAACTGAATATATATGAGTAAGAACTGAATATATATGCGTAAGAACTGAATATATATGCGTAAGAACTGAATATATGTGCGTAATAACTGAATATATATGCGTAAGAACTGAATATATATGCGTAAGAACTGAATATATATGCGTAAGAGCTGAATATATGTGTAAGAGATGAATATATATGCGTATGAACTGAATATATATGCGTAAGAACTGAATATATATGCGTAAGAACTGAATATATATGTGTTAGAACTGAATATATATGTGTAAGACCTGAATATATATGTGTAAAAACTGAATATATATGTGTAAGAACTGAATATATATGCGTAAGAACTGAATATACATGTGTAAGAACTGAATATATATGCATAAGAACTGAATATATATGCGTAAGAACTGAATATATATGCGTAAGAACTGAATATATATGTGTAAGAACTGAATATATATGTGTAAGAACTGAATATATATGCGTAAGAACTGAATATATATGTGTAAGATAGGAATATATATGCGTAAGAACTGAATATATATGTGTAAGAATTGAATATATATGCGTAATATATATGCGTAAGAACTGAATATATATGTGTAAGAACGGAATATATATGCGTAAGAACTGAATATATATGCGTAAGAACTGAATATATGTGTGTAAGAACTGAATATATATGCGTAAGAACTGACTATATATGCGTAAGAACTGACTATATATGCGTAAGAACTAAATATATATGAGTAAGAACGGAATATATATGCGTAAGAACTGAATATATATGCGTAAGAACTGAATATATATATTTGATAGAACGGAATATATATGCGTAAGAACTGAATATATATGAGTAAGAACTGAATATATATGTGTAAGAACTGAATATATATGTGTAAGAACTGAATATATATGCGTGATAACTGAATATATATGCGTAAGAACGGAATATATATGCGTAAGAACGGAATATATATGTGTAAGAACTGAATATATATGTGTTAGAACTGAATATATATGCTTAAGAACTGAATATATATGCGTAAGAGCTGAATATATATGTGTAAGAGATGAATATATCTGCTTAAGAACTGAATATATATGCGTAAGAACGGAATATATATGTGTTAGAACTGAATATATATGTGTAAGACCTGAATATATATGTGTAAAAACTGAATATATATGTGTAAGAACTGAATATATATGCGTAAGAACTGAATATACATGTGTAAGAACTGAATATATATGCATAAGAACTGAATATATATGCGTAAGAACTGAATATATATGCGTAAAAACTGAATATATATGTGTAAGAACTGAATATATATGTGTAAGAACTGAATATATATGCGTAAGAACTGAATATATATGTGTAAGAACTGAATATATATGCGTAAGAACTGAATATATATGTGTAAGAATTGAATATATATGCGTAATATATATGCGTAAGAGCTGAATATATATGTGTAAGAACGGAATATATATGCGTAAGAACTGAATATATATGCGTAAGAACTGAATATATGTGTGTAAGAACTGAATATATATGCGTAAGAACTGACTATATATGCGTAAGAACTGACTATATATGCGTAAGAACTAAATATATATGCGTAAGAACGGAATATATATGCGTAAGAACTGAATATATATGCGTAAGAACTGAATATATATATTTGATAGAACGGAATATATATGCGTAAGAACTGAATATATATGAGTAAGAACTGAATATATATGTGTAAGAACTGAATATATATGTGTAAGAACTGAATATATATGCGTGATAACTGAATATATATGCGTAAGAACTGAATATATATGCGTAAGAACGGAATATATATGTGTAAGAACTGAATATATATGTGTTAGAACTGAATATATATGCTTAAGAACTGAATATATATGCGTAAGAGCTGAATATATATGTGTAAGAGATGAATATATATGCGTAAGAACTGAATATATATGCGTAAGAACGGAATATATATGTGTTAGAACTGAATATATATGTGTAAGACCTGAATATATATGTGTAAAAACTGAATATATATGTGTAAGAACTGAATATATATGCGTAAGAACTGAATATACATGTGTAAGAACTGAATATATATGCGTAAGAACTGAATATATATGCGTAAGAACTGAATATATATGCGTAAGAACTGAATATATATACGTAAGAACTGAATATATATGTGTAAGAACTGAATATATATGCGTAAGAACTGAATATATATGTGTAAGAACTAAATATATATGTGTAAGAACTGCATATATATGCGTAAGAACTGGGTATATATGTGTAAGAACGGAATATATATGCGTCAGAACTGAATATATATGTGTAAGAACGGAATATATATGCATCAGAACTGAATATATATGTGTAAGAACTGAATATATATGTGTAAGAACTGAATATATATACGTAAGAACTGAATATATATGCGTACAAATTGAATATATATGCGTAAGAACGGAATATATATGTGTAAGATCGGAATATATATGCGTAAGAGTTGAATATATATGTGTAAGAACGGAATATATATGCGTAAAAACTGAATATATATGTGTAATAACTGAATATATATGTGTAAGAACTGAATATATATGTGTAAGAACTGAATATATATGTGTAAGAACTGAATATATATGTGTAAGAACTGAATATATATGTGTAAGAACTGAATATATATGCGTAAGAACGGAATATATATGCGTAAGAACGGAATATACATGTGTAAGAACTGAATATATATGTGTTAGAACTGAATATATATGTGTAAGAACTGAATATATATGTGTAAAACCTGAATATATATGTGTAAGAACTGAATATATATGCGTAAGAACTGGATATATATGTGTAAGAACAGAATATATATGCGTAAGAACTGAATATATATGTGTAAGAACTGAATATATATGCGTAATATATATGCGTAAGAACTGAATATATATGTGTAAGAACGGAATATATATGCGTCAGAACTGAATATATATGTGTAAGAACTGAATATATATACGTAAGAACGGAATATATATGCGTAAGAACTGAATATATATGTGTACGAACGGAATATATATGTGTAAGAACAGAATATATATGCGTAAGAACTGAATATATATGTGTAAGAACTGAATATATATGCGTAAGAACTGAATATATATGCGTAAGAACTGAATATATATGTGTAAGAACTGAATATATATGCGTAAGAACTGAATATATATGCGTAATAACTGAATATATATGCGTAAGAACTAAATATACATGCGTAAGAACGGAATATATATGCGTAAGAACTGAATATATGCGTAAGAACTGAATATATATATTTGATAGAACGGAATATATATGCGTAAGAACTGAATATATATGAGTAAGAATTGAATATATATGCGTAAGAACTGAATATATATGCGTAAGAACTGAATATATGTGCGTAATAACTGAATATATATGCGTAAGAACTGAATATATATGCGTAAGAACTGAATATATATGCGTAAGAGCTGAATATATATGTGTAAGAGATGAATATATATGCGTATGAACTGAATATATATGCGTAAGAACGGAATATATATGCGTAAGAACTGAATATATATGTGTTAGAACTGAATATATATGTGTAAGACCTGAATATATATGTGTAAAAACTGAATATATATGTGTAAGAACTGAATATATATGCGTAAGAACTGAATATACATGTGTAAGAACTGAATATATATGCATAAGAACTGAATATATATGCGTAAGAACTGAATATATATGCGTAAGAACTGAATATATATGTGTAAGAACTAAATATATATGTGTAAGAACTGAATATATATGCGTAAGAACTGAATATATATGTGTAAGAACTGAATATATATGCGTAATATATATGCGTAAGAACTGAATATATATGTGTAAGAACGGAATATATATGCGTCAGAACGGAATATATATGTGTAAGAACTGAATATATATACGTAAGAACGGAATATATATGCGTAAGAACTGAATATATATGCGTACGAACGGAATATATATGTGTAAGAACGGAATATATATGCGTAAGAACTGAATATATATGCGTAAGAACTGAATATATATATTTGATAGAACGGAATATATATGCGTAAGAACTGAATATATATGAGTAAGAACTGAATATATATGCGTAAGAACTGAATATATATGCGTAAGAACTGAATATATATGCGTAAGAACTGAATATATATGCGTAATAACTGAATATATATGCGTAAGAACTGAATATATATGACTAAGAACTGAATATATATGCGTAAGAACGGAATATATGTGCGTAAGAACTGAATATATATGTGTTAGAACTGAATATATATGCGTAAGAACTGAATATATATGCGTAAGAACTGAATATATATGCGTAAGAGCTGAATATATATGTGTAAGAGATGAATATATATGCGTAAGAACTGAATATATATGCGTAAGAACGGAATATATATGTGTAAGAACTGAATATATATGTGTTAGAACTGAATATATATGTGTAAGAACTGAATATATATGTGTAAAAACTGAATATATATGCGTAAGAACTGAATATATATGCGTAAGAACTGAATATATATGTGTAAGAACTGAATATATATGCGTAAGAACTGAATATATATGTGTAAGAACTGAATATATATGCGTAAGAACTGAATATATATGTGTAAGAACTGAATATATATACGTAAGAACTGAATATATATGCGTACAAATTGAATATATATGCGTAAGAACGGAATATATATGTGTAAGATCGGAATATATATGCGTAAGAGTTGAATATATATGTGTAAGAATGGAATATATATGCGTAAAAACTGAATATATATGTGTAATAACTGAATATATATGTGTAAGAACTGAATATATATGTGTAAGAACTGAATATATATGTGTAAGAACTGAATATATATGTGTAAGAACTGAATATATATGTGTAAGAACTGAATATATATGCGTAAGAACGGAATATATATGCGTAAGAACGGAATATACATGTGTAAGAACTGAATATATATGTGTTAGAACTGAATATATATGTGTAAGAACTGAATATATATGTGTAAAAACTGAATATATATGTGTAAGAACTGAATATATATGCGTAAGAACTGGATATATATGTGTAAGAACAGATTATATATGCGTAAGAACTGAATATATATGTGTAAGAACTGAATATATATGCGTAATATATATGCGTAAGAACTGAATATATATGTGTAAGAACGGAATATATATGCGTCAGAACTGAATATATATGTGTAAGAACTGAATATATATACGTAAGAACGGAATATATATGCGTAAGAACTGAATATATATGTGTACGAACGGAATATATATGTGTAAGAACAGAATATATATGCGTAAGAACTGAATATATATGTGTAAGAACTGAATATATATGCGTAAGAACTGAATATATATGCGTAAGAACTGAATATATATGTGTAAGAACTGAATATATATGCGTAAGAACTGAATATATATGCGTAATAACTGAATATATATGCGTAAGAACTTAATATACATGCGTAAGAACGGAATATATATGCGTAAGAACTGAATATATGCGTAAGAACTGAATATATATATTTGATAGAACGG
>JAWPHD010025457.1:0-16225 GCA_037043455.1 Cyrtodaria siliqua
GTTTTGACCAAACTTCACATGGATGATCCTTTGATGAATGTTTTTCAAATTTGTTAAAATAAGTTAAACGTGACATCCAAGATGGCCACACAGAAAAATCTTTGAATTACTTCTTGTATACTGGCAAGCTAGGGCTTTGGATGACTTATATAGGGAAAACTTAAAAATCTTCTTTTAAATTGTTAGCATGGAGTTGTGGGTTTAAATTTCAGTTGAGGGTGTTGTGTTTTGCACTAGTAAAAAGGTATTGAAAGGAATTTAATGATGAAACCCCTTGATATAAGAGCCATTTTAGCTTGTAGAGCATCCACATGCCCTCTTGCTCTCTTGTTCTTTATTATTATTAATGAGCGTCTATCAAGTTTGCTCATTTGAAGTCCCTGGGGTCAAATATGGCTGCAACCCCTGGGTCCAAAGTTTGTATGAAGAGATTTTGCATGTTTTTTACATACACTTACATAAGGATAGACTTAAAAACATCTTCAAGAGTACAATTTTTTCATCATTGCAAAGATCCTCAGGTGATCGATTTAGGGCCAAACATTTAGGGCCATTTGGCCCTGTTGTTTTTTGTTCAAATCTAGATTGTATTTTATGTTAGTACACAAGTCTCTTTGTCCCAAAGGTTAACATATGGTGATAAACAGTTGCAGAATATTTGTTCTATTTCTTCAGTTAAAACACGTTTAACATCTTTAACATGTCTAGAAATTCAAAAAAAAGACAAGTTTTGCGTTTTCAAGTGTACTGAGTATCTACTATTTTTTTTGTTTAAGGCACTTGTCTGATTTTGAAAGAATGTTTACATGTACATCACAGTACATCTGTAAAATGCTTTGCATTTGAAAACAACTCTCTTATTTAAAAAAAAGAAGATTTTGATTCCTTACGTTTTACCTGCCCCGATTCAGTATTCTAATTTTATTTATTTTCAGCTAACACACCATGTAGCTCTAACCCCTGTCATAATGGAGGAACTTGCTCGTATGTACGCAGTGATTACTTCTGTACATGTGCCACAGGTAGGTAAACCCTTCCGTCTGTCCGTCTGTCTGTCTTGTAGGAGAACACTGGTCTAGTTTAATGTAACAAGTCTAATAGGAACTGTACTGTGTTACAGAATATCTTCGTTTAATGGGACATGCCTGATATTAGGAACCATACCATGTTACAGAACTAAAATAAGAATAGCGGTTATTCCAAGCTATGCTTTGTCAGATATATTTGTAATATGATATGTTTAAAGACATTAACTTGCCAAATAACGGCAAAATTACATTACAAACCCGTTGATCAAAACTCTATCCAGGTGTTCAGGTCATATAATAATGAATGCATTACTCAGCTTTTATAATCTGTCGCCCAGGTTTTTTGAAAATAACACGAATACTAAAAACTGGAAATCACCGAAACACATACTAATATTTTATAAACAAGGTTTTAGTCATTTCAAGGCAGATTAAGTTTTATAAATCGCTAGTGATATTTGTTAAACGACGCCAGTTAAAATTTCAAATGAAAATATGAATTATTAAAAAATATATAATTCTTTGAATTTGGACCTGACTGGGTTAACATAGTGGGTGCATTAAGGTTCTCCCATCGGTTACAGAAAGCACTCTCGGTAACCATCGGTTACCATTGGTCACGGTCGTTAGCCGTTGCCATCGGTTACCATCGTTCACCGTCTTTAGCGGTTGCCATCGGTTACCATCGGTCACCATCGTTAGCCGTTGGTTCGCCGATAGGTAGAACGTTGGTAACCAATCTTCTCGCGACACTACTCCTGGGGCAGTATCAGTAACCTCGTTGTTACCAAATGTTACCATCGGTGGCCATTGGTAATCCGAAGACCTGTACTGAGTTACAGAATGTCTTTGTTTCATGGAATATGCCTAATATAAGGACTAGTATCGAGTTACAGAACTAAACTGTGACAATTAGAACAGGAATTATTTTAATCTATGCTATGTCAGATAAATTAACTCTATGGTGAAAGTGAAAATTAAATAAAAGGTATGGCTTTCTCAGTTTATTTGATAGTGCCATATACAATTTATATATAAAAAAACATGAAGATGTGTTGTATAAAGTGATTCAAGTGTCAGATTTAAAATCAAAAATATGAAATGAACAACAGAAATAAAGTTGTTTCAATTTGAAAGCAAGAAAATGTAATTTAAATGAAACTTTGGCTGTTTTCAGGATACACGGGCCAAACATGCGATGCAGACTACAACGAGTGTAGCAGTAACCCTTGCCAGAATATGGCAACCTGCCACATAAATACGGCAGGAAGAGCCATATGCAGTTGTCTGGAGGAGGTTTCAACAGCGGGTAAAATACTTTTTTCACAGCCTGCGCTAATATTTTGACACCTTTAGCCAAACTCTTAAGCCATTTGGATGAAATAGTCATGCCCAATCTTTGTGGCTTTAAAGCGGACTACTGCTTAAGCCAGTGCTAGTGGGTGTGAAGGGTGTGGTACCTTATATTACCTCCACAAACCGATTCAGTAAAACCGAGTCTGCTACCTTCTCTCTTGTTTGTGTTGGTTGCTTCCAAGGGATCCACTTTTCAGTATTTATTGAAATCGGAAATGTCATTGAATCTTTAGATGTATTTTGCCAGACTATTTGAAATACCTCTTTAAGTTGCAGTTATCTTTAATCCTATTTGTGCCTTAAAGGGACTTGAGGCCATCTTTACAAGGGAATTCCCTGATAATTCACATACACGTGATATTTTTAGGACCTCAGTCTGGGAGCTTAGTGATTTTTTTAAAGGAGATTCATGCAAAAATCTGGGAGTTTTTTTCGCGGGCTATTTTTAGCACACGAGAAGTATTTTTAACCCAAATTCCATAAACGAATACCTGAACATACACTTTTAAACAAGTTTCTTCATTAATTTCGGGGGAGATAACAAGAATGACTAAGAACATTTTTTTTTAAACAATATTTTATTTCATGCTTTTTTTTCATTTTTTTTATTATTAATTTATTAATTATTAATTTTAATAATTTAAATTATAAACATTAATAACCAAGGATAAACATGTAAGATCATCTAACACTATAAATATTTTAGCTTTTTATTATGGTCTGGACTCTCAGTCTCTCAAATAAGTAAAGTAAAATTTTAAATCAAACATACAAACATCGAACAAAAGCAACGTACGTCATCACGGAACTCCTTTTGAAGTAAAATCTTTAATTAAACCAAACATACTCACCAAATTCACGCCGACAAAGTCTACTTTGGTTTTCGCTATCCGATAATTACTGCGTCACCTTTAACAAACATTCATTTTCCACTTCTAAATAAATGATATCGGCAATTTGTTTCAAGTTGTATCGAACCTGTTTAATTACAGACATCATTAAAGACTTCGTAAGTGTTCTGCTAATCCTTTGATAAGATCAATAAAGCCAATATTTTAACTGTTTGCAAATAACACTTTCACCCACTTTCCCCCAGGCTATTTATCCAGGTATGTCACGTGACGGTCTCGCGAGACAATAACATCAAGTTGGCTTTTACGCAAACATATATCAAACAAAGGAAATCAGACCGATGATTTTCGAAAAATCGATTTTAGCATTTTTTTTACACAATTCCGTGGGGCTAGGAGGAGGGTTAGAATTTCATGAGATTTCATCTAATGCCGAGAGGTATCACATGTATGAATGCACTTCAGTTTCATATGAAATTTGCACATGCACTAAATAAGCAGCTAATTAAGTTAGGTTGAAATATTATTTATGAAAATGTTTGGGCTGGAAAACACGACAACTTGGTGTATTTATGTTATTAAATCATCAATATTTTTTCATGTGGGGTTCATATTGCAAGCAGCTTTACATAGTTAGATCACAGAATAAGAATGCACGATGCCTTAAAGCATCATATGAATTAATATTAATGATATATGTACCAAAAACTAGCTGACTCGTTGAGATTTCCTGACCAAACTATTTCATTAGCAATAATTAAATTCATTACGTGGTCCGAGTATTAACTTTCATACCCCATCCAACCCCTTCTCCAAGAAGCGAAAACGGGGTTGGCTGGAGTATGAAATAAACCTTAATTACAGCTTACAAAGTTTGCTTATTTTAGAAGTAAAATATTTAAAAGTTAATTTTAAACAAGTTTTTCAGTAAAAATGTTTTAAACCTGTTTTATTGTCAAAATATCCGTTATAAAATCCTGCTAATATAAGCTTTCCCATCACTTAATGGAATTAAGGCGGGACCACATAATGTGATTCTTTTATGGGGACTAGTTTAGTGCATATATACATTATGCAACTGAAACACAATATAATGGTTTTACTTGTATTTTGATTGACACCCATTATTCTGTCAGATCCACCTCCAGTCTCGTTAAAGACTTATTTTATAAGCCAAATACATACAAACAAACAGTACACAGTTTGAGATACTTTATATTACATTGTTCAGCAGTCTTTTAAATAATATGCACCCAGTATTCTAAACATTATCTCAGATAATGGAATAAAATTTCAAATTGGAATAAAAACAGCATGTTTTGCCGCATGTTAAATCAACAGTGGTTTGCTTCAATTTGGTGAAAATAAAAACTAGAGCCAATTGAATGGTGCTCCATCATATATCCCAACGTGTTTATATGTAATTATCGTCCGTCGGATGGGGACGTAAACCGGGCGGTCCCGTGTATCGGTCTATCCTCCGAGCACGTTAAAGAACCATAGGAATCTATAAGAGTAGGGCACGGTTCCCGGATTCCTATGTATCCTTCCCCTCTCTCTGGGGTGGCTCTAAATAACCTATACTATGATGATGAGCCGTTAAACAACATTCAGTTCAATTATATGTAATTAAAACCCCAATAACCTCCATACCCCCCCACATACACACATACGTTACCACTCTTCATCCACTCCACACACTCTGAGCAGACATTGCCATTTGAACTTATTAAATTTGTTTGATATGTGTTGTGTGTCTTGCATATTTTGTTTTGAAAACAAAGAAAAAGAAAGTCTGGCAAATAAATATTTGTTGTAACTTTCCTTAACCAGCACCATTCTGTAAGTTGTATGCTCCTTTGCATGATTTTGAATTGCATTTTTACATAAAGAAAGATACCTACTATTAAAATTGGAACTACTTTTTTGTGTATTATTAAACAAAACTGTCGTCTGCTGAATGGCAGCCATTTATTTGAACCACTGCAATCCTATAGGATATATTGAAAATGAATATCTGAATTGTCTCTTTGGATAAATTTGTTTTTTAATACAATAAATAACAGTTATAACCAAGCTTTTTTCAATTCTTGAATTAAACACTGTGTTATTGCAGAATTGAGTGGAACTTATTGCGAGCAAGACGACTATGGATGTGCCGTTAACTTCTGTTCGAACAACGGAACCTGTCATAATCAGCTGAGCAACTACAGGTGTAAATGTCCCGCCCACGCAGGGTACCAGAATACAGAGTAAGTACATTATGTCCCGCCCACGCAGGGTACCAGAATACAGAGTCAGTACATTATGTCCCGCCCACGCAGGGTACCAGAATACAGAGTAAGTACATTATGTTAAAGGACCCATGCAGGGTACCAGAATACAGAGTAAGTACATTATGGCCCGCCCACGCAGGGTACCAGAATACAGAGTAAGTACATTATGTCCCACCCACGCAGGGTACCAGAATACAGAGTAAGTACATTATGTTAAAGGACCCATGCAGGGTACCAGAATACAGAGTAAGTACATTATGTTAAAGGAGATTATTGCAAAAAATAAGAAAAAATTCTACTTCGTCACACAGCACATCTGCATGTAAAAATAATTCCTTAAAGGGTGAATAACTAAAACATGATAAATATTCTTTGATTTATACCATACCATTTTGACCTCCATGCAGCATGTTATTCAGCTGCCGAAGGCAGTTGACTCTTATATGGCTTTAGAATATGTCTATGGTTAACAGACTGTGAATCATGTAGCGGACAATAAGCATGCATTACAACTTCAATTCCTAAGGAACCCGTCTAAAAAACTTGAATGGTATAAACACATATTTTTCAATGTTCAAACCTTGCCGTTTTATTGCCTCAAATGACGTTTTCGTAGAGCAGTCTACTAAAGTGTAGAATGCGGCAATATTTCCGGGATCTTCATACCCGGGATTTTTACGGAGCATAATGAAACCGTAAGTGAAACTGAATGAAACCGCAAGTATTGGAATAGAATAAGTGCAAATCTGTATTTTAATGGAATAATACCTTTTTATGAAATAATACCCATTTATAATGCGGTATTCTCGTAAATACCGCCGTGTTATATATACACTAGTCGATGAGTTTATTCGCTGCCTATATGGTTTTCATAATTGCACATGTGGTGGTAAGGTAGCAATGAACAGTTTCTTTGAGTTTTTCCCTTTGATAACGCAATCTGGTAGCAGTGAGACGTTTATCTCTGTTGTAATGCACACGCTAGCGCACATGCATCCCTTACATGTGAACACCTGTATTTCTGTGCTGATGTGTACTTCTAGCACTTCGTGCTCAAAAGTTGAATTGTAATCAGTATGTAAGGCAAATCAAGGTATTTGAACAGAGAGAAGCGAGGTCGCCCACCTTGATTCAAAATGTTTGGTAGGAACAACTGATTGTAAAACTCGGGAAGAATGTTTCTGGTAAGAAAAAAAAACGATCGTGGCGTGTTTACGTCAACATTCTTTTTTCAATATTGTTTTAACACCCGTGACTTGATATGTTATTATGTTAAACTTCGTTTCCAGTCCCTACCCAGATATATGCTATTTTCTCTCGGCAGCTATTTTACGCTTGCGTAAAACTTTGCTTGTGTTTTAAATGTTGGGGATATAGAAACTGAAATGAATATATATTCTTTGATTGTTTGCTTTACTAAATTATTGATATGGAACAATTGGTATTATGCTAAAATAATTAGTTTTACGCAATTTTAGAATGGATCAAATATGATTTGCTCAAATTGTGTGTAATAACTAGAGATGCCTTGAGTCAGGTTGCTGTGTGTGCCTTGAATGTATTTCTGATGGTACATTTCAGGGGCAGATACAGGTTTTTAGGGTGGGTGTGAGGGGTAAAAAACAATTAACAACCAAAAACACATGCACACTGCATACATGTGATATTTTCAGGAGGGTTACCAGGGAGATTTGACTTTTTTTTCAGGGAGATTTGACAAAATTCAGGGAGGTTTTTATACTCAAATTTTTAACGTGTACCGGTATTTTTTTTTCTGATACAAACCTTAATAAAGGGGGTAAATCAGCATAAAAACATGATATTTTATACATACAATAGTTGAATACTGTTAATTTCATGTTAGCATAGCATATAATCAAGAATAGCATGTAATTAAACACTTTATATAGACTCTGTCCACTTTTTAACCACTAATTACAACAAGACATGGCTGCTGCCAGCATCACCTTTTAGTTAATGATGATCATTAATCTGCTTTCATGAACATACCATAAAATAACATCATTTAAATCTTCTAGGGTATATATCTTGAAACTCTGTCCACTTTTTAACCACTAATTACAACAAGACTTGGCTGCTGCCAGCATCACCTTTGTCGGTTGAAAGTCTACACAATTGTTCACATTATTAAAGTCATTCTTTCCTGAGTGGCCAATATTAAAATCCAGTTTACACACTGTACATAGGGCATAGTGTATTCCCTTTTGACTACAACTTATCCATGGATATACACTTCTCCAAGAAGAATTATACTTTACAAGATACTTCTGCTTTTTGGGCCTGGAATGTTCAGACTCCGGAGATAAATCACGTTTCGGCATTTTGATTTTGTAAGTAATAACCATAATGAAGATGCTTCCCATTTTATACACAGACAAAACTAACACTAATACAAACTGCAATTGATTAGTTGAAATTGTCATCCTTTAATTGTCCTCAATTATAATAGTAATCCAATTAATATACCAAATATCAATCGATGCCGAATTCGCTAATTACCACCCCACTTACCGTCGGTGTATTCCTTAATCCTATCATAATCAACCTCCCATGGACATTACAGGTATCGCCGCCACGTGTCATAAACAAACAATCCAATCATTATTTTCACACAATAAACCAATTACCTGACATGCTAATCCTTTTAATTACCCGCCCAGGGGCAATGTTACCCGCCCAGGGGCAATGTTTTCACAGATATAGATAACGGCAAGTGTTTATTCTTAATCATTCGGAAAACTCGGTCTTGATCCAATAAATCATAGCAATTACCCAAAAGGATTCGCAAATAGCGAAATTTTGTAACTCGGCGGAAAATTCCGGGAGAAATGGAGCTCCCGGCAGGAGGCCGGGAGATCCCATGAAATTCCGGGAGAAATTACCTCCCGGCGGGAGATATCACATGTATGACACTGCCACGTTTTTTCAGTTTAAAGGGATGCACAACCTTTTTTTAAAAAAACTTTTGAAAAAACAATTAACAACCAAAAACACATGCACACTGCCACGTTTTTTCAGTTTAAAGGGATGCACAACCTTTTTTTAAAAAAACTTTTGATAACCAAAAAAAAGGAAAAACGCTTTTTACGTATGAATTTTCATAACTTAATATTTTAGAGAGGGGTGTGCTGGGTGCATCCCACTTTGGAACTGCTCCTGCATTTGGTTATAAGTACATTTTGTTTCCAAGAGATGTCCCAGTTTAGTCCAGACTCTATTGTACCTATACCTTTAGGACGTCCTATTGGTTAAAAGGTGGAGGGACTATAAACCTTAGAACAACACACAAACACACGAGATGTCCCAGTCTTACAGAGCTACACTATAGCTCACAGCTACAGCACAGAAGAGTACTTATAATTTGTATTGTCTGTGAAAACTGAATGTTAGATGAAGCATGGATATATATGTACACTGGATTTGAAACTCCCTATACGCCCATTGTTAATTCCCGCTTTATCCGCCGAATGGTCAATAAGCTGGTTCCCTGATTATTCTGCGATAAACAACAGGGTACCTGCCAGGGTAACAGGTGCGCGGTGGCTATTTTTGATGCGATCGATTATCCTGAAATGAGTTGATGCTGACATAAAGCTGAATTATTAACATACTACTTCACGATCTATTTCAAATATCGAGGTAAGTTATTTAAATCTGCATGTATTGCTTTTAATTTATTGAAAGAAATTATGGAATTCATACTATAACTTGGGTTTTAGCGGCGAAAATACGCTCGATAGCTGTGTTGATTTTCTTTTTTCTACAGTTTTCACCATTTGCGGCTTGAAATCGAGAATGTACATTTTTTTAAATTTAACCTCTTTCATTTACGTTACGATATTCAAAGTAATTATTCCTTCGTAATGCCATTATTGTAGAGTTGCTTGACGGCCTTGGATTTCTGTATAGCTTTGTTTTGTTTGCAAATTGAATTTGGTTGAAAATTCATCAATAAAATCGCCTTTATTTTTCATAAATGTATAAACATTCTAAGTGAAACTCCTGTTTTATTTATGGTTCGATATTCAAAATAATTATTCATTTGTATTGCCCTTATTGTGTAGATTTGAATGACGGCCTTGGATTTCTGTATAGCTTTTGTTTTCGTCTCAAATTTTGCTGTTTAAGTTGGTTAAAAAATAGTATTACGATGCAATACCTGCGTATTCGGTAGGACACCTCTGACTTAGGGGTGGAAGGGTGTAATAAAAACAGACACGTCGACCGCACTGTATATTCGGTATCGAACGGTGTTAATTAGAAGGTGCCAGATGTGCAATATGGAACAATAGACCACTAAATCCATCATAGTTTAATTAAACAAGGCAACTGAAGCCAAAATCAAGTCGAATTAACAAATGAGCCAGCGAACTTATGTACTTACATGTATCATTATGCATGTATATTTACAATTTGCAGAGTTACATGATCATTGTCGCAGTTTCACCTACGGTCATACTATTTATTTTGTTTATTAAAGTGAAAACAGAAGTCACTTTATAGAATGAAGAATAATCTCTCAGCTTGTATTTGAATTAGCCAGCTAGTTTAAATACTTTTCCCAGAAGAAATAATACAGCAACGAAATATATATATATATATTTAATTTGTCGAGTCACGTCACTGTCGCAGTTTCACATACGGTCAAATGAACGTAATTGTTCTTATTTAGTTCGTTTTAAGTAAAGCTTAAACAGACATCACTGCATAGAATAAAGAATTATCTTTCAGCTCGTATTTGAATTAGCCAGCTAGCTTAAATACTTTTCCCAAAATAAACAAATCAGCAACAATATGTATATTATATTTTTAAATTTGCCGAGTCACGTCACTGTCGCAGTTTCACATACGGTCAAACGAACGTATTTTTTTTTATTTAGTTCGTTTTTTAAATTTTAGTAAAGCTAAAACCAACATCACTGTATAGAATAAAGAATTATCTTTCAACTCGTCTTTGAAATAGCCGGCTATCGTAAATACTTTTCCCAAAACAAATAAATTAACAATATGTATACTAGGTTTTCTTACATTTGATCAGTTCGTTAGCTTAGCGCAATGCGCATGCGCCATAATACCTTACTTGTACGCGCAAGTATTCATGGGTAAATTATTATTCGGTGGATAAATTGGATTTACGACATGTTTCAAATCCAGTGTATGTAGATCTATGGATGAAGATATTGTTTTTGAAAAAAAAGAAGTTTCTGTGTGAGTAGGAGCTGGAGCGAGTGGACTCGGAAATTAGAGTAGGAAAAGAGAGGGGGCAGTGGTAGGTGATGGAAAGATTACAGGGTTATAATGGGTATGCAGAATGTGGAGAAAGGAAGGTTAGAGGTGATGGGGATGTAGGTGTGGGTAGGGAAACACGGGAGGTGTTTCAAGTTTTGTAGGTGAGCAAGTGGGGGTTGGGGTGGGAATGGGGATTGTGGGGCTGGAGTTTTTAATATAAGGCTGAAGTGTGGTTGGGACTCAAAAATAAGGATCCTCTTTCCTGTCCTCTATGTCCATGATTATTGTTTCTGTATTATGGCAGTTAGATTATATTTCTCTGTATTGTATTATGCTATAGTTTGTTGTTGTACCAATATAACCTTTGTAACTCTTACAGGCCGTCAAACATCAAGTATACAATTCATATTTTTCTGTAGTAATAAATTAACTGATATGATTGAGTGAAGGTTTTTAATGACAATTTACACTTCATAAAGATGGTGAGATGTTGAACTTTAATCGATGCATGCTGCATGAAATAAATGTTGTCCAATCTTTAAAGTAAATGCTTAACCCAGCAACCTAACTATGCCTCTTATATGGTCATTGTCACCGTCATATTGATGGTCATTGTCACCGTCATATTGATGGTCATTGTCACCGTCATATTGATGGTCATTGCCACCGTCATATTGATGGTCATTGCCACCGTCATATTGATGGTCATTGTCACCGTCATATTGATGGTCATTGTCACCGTCATATTGATGGTCATTGTCACCGTCATATTGATGGTCATTGCCACCGTCATATTGATGGTCATTGCCACCGTCATATTGATGGTCATTGTCACCGTCATATTGATGGTCATTGTCACCGTCATATTGATGGTCATTGTCACCGTCATATTGATGGTCATTGTCACCGTCATATTGATGGTCATTGTCACCGTCATATTGATGGTCATTGTCACCGTCATATTGATGGTCATTGTCACCGTCATATTGATGGTCATTGTCACCGTCATATTGATGGTCATTGTCACCGTCATATTGATGGTCATTGTCACCGTCATATTGATGGTCATTGTCACCGTCATATTGATGGTCATTGCCACCGTCATATTGATGGTCATTGTCACCGTCATATTGATGGTCATTGCCACCGTCATATTGATGGTCATTGTCATCGTCATAACATGTAGCGTAACATTTATATAGACATGATGGTTTTAGTAAAACAAATTACACATAAATTTAAGTAATAATTTAATACGGGATGTTATTTTCATTGTTTTGATAAGAAATGTCAAACATGATCAAACAGACTATTAAGTTTAAAACATATTTTCAATGCCAAATAACAGAAAATTACTCATTGGTGTTTATTGTACATTTCAATATTGCTCATTGGTGTTTATTGTACATTTCAATATTGCTCATTGGTGTTTATTGTAGAGATACTGCCCAAATAGAGTAAGTGGTGTTGTACACTCAGACCTATTTTAGCTGTCATTTGTGTTATATATGAACTGTGCTAACGGTCATCTGGATTAACCTGAGTCACTGTCAACTGTATTAACTGGTCACTTTACTTAAGGTCATCTGCATTAACAGGCCATCTATGTAAAGGTCAAATGTGTATTAAGAGACCACCTGTGTTAAATGTCTTCTGCATTAAGATGTCACATGTGTTAAATGTCTTCTGCATTATGAGGTCACATATGTTTAATGTCACCTACATTAAGAGGTTGCATGTGTTAAATGTCACCTGCATTAAGAGGTCACATGTGTTAAATGTCACCTGCATTAAGAGGTCACATGTGTTAAATGTCACCTGCATTAAGAGGTGACTGGTCACATCTGTTAAATGTCACCTGCATTAAGAGGTCACATGTGTTAAATGTCACCTGCATTAAGAGGTCACATGAGTTAAATATCACCTGCATTAAGAGGTCACTTGTGTTAAATGTCACCTGCATTAAGAGGTCACATGCATTAAATGTCACCTGCATTAAGAGGTCATATTTTAAATATCACCTGTACTAAGAGGTCACCTGTATTAAAAGGTCACCTTGGAAATCACACAATACAGACATTCTGCCAGCCTGGTTTTGACTGATGCATCGTTTATAGCTAATAAATTGTGCGATTTTGCAACAAATTAGGTGATCATTATTAGATTCACAAAATGATGTTAGACGAGATGTGAAAAAGCAATAGCATGAACAGTAGTTGATTAAAGATGAATAAAGGCTCTCATGGGTGGCCTCTTAACAAAGGTTTTTGGATTTATGTATACTTCTTTATGTTTAGTTAGTAAACTGCTTCAGTGGGATGCAGGACATTTCAGTTCAAAGCAGCTTCACCCCAATGTTTCACCAATCATAAATAATGTCATTTGTACTAAGTTTTATTTTATTAAATAATCTATACTTGGATCAATAATAAATCCTTAAAGTGGCTTTTAAAAAATAGGTTTATGACTGTTTAAATTTAAATTGTCAAAGTCATTCAGGGGATTGTTTTTTCTTTATAACAAATGATCAGTATGTTATTAAAATACATCTAAATAACTTTGATTGGAGCTCCTCGAAAAGTTCATTAACCCTTAACCCGCTAAGCACGACTATAATAGCCTTTTGTGTCCATTGTAAACCCAGATCAGCCTGCGATTACTCGCAGGCACATAAATGGAATGGTCTTAATTCAAAGAAAGAACAGTCCATTATATATATATAGGATGTTAAGGGTTAAGAGCTACTGTCTAAATGGCTTGCACACAAAACTGCTAAAAATGTCGAAAAGTCCTGAATCTTTTGAGCAGGTTTTGTAGTAGTCACCAATAGATGTTAGTCTTAATTTATCATGCAGATATACACGTTTCTGCCTAATAAAGGGGTGACCTAATAAATTTTGCTTTATTAGGCACTGACCAATATAAATCAAATCAATGCTGAATCCCTCGGCGTTTATTGTATGTAACGTTATCTGACGTCATGTACGTAACGTTATCTGACGTCATAAAACAAACAAAAAACAACAACATGGCGGCGTCCTCGATAAGCGTAATATTCTGCAAAATAGATAATAAAAGTAATTCATACAGAAAATGTGGATAATCTACATGATAAACAGAATATTATGTCAGTGCCTTTTACTATCCAGTTTATTAGGCTCTGCACAAGAAGGAAGAATTGCTCGGCAGAGCCTTGCCATTCTTCGTTTTCTAAGCCTCGCCTAATAAACTTGATAGTGAAAGGCACTGACATAATATTCTCTATATAATCCAGTATATTCTAATATAATCCAATATAATCCAGTGTTATCCATTGAAGAGTTACTTCATGTTGGGTAAACCAAAGATGGCTTTTGTACACAAAAAGAGGAAATGAATGGCTTGAAGAATAAATATTGATGTTTTTAAAAATTTAAAGTATTTTGGAATGTATTGGAATTATTATAGAATAGGTATTGGTTAGAGATTTTTCATGCAAGAATTAGAAGACAGCAGTTTAATTGTTCAAATAATTTATTTTTGTTGAGAAAAATGTCATCTTTAACAGTTACATAGCTAAACATTATGTATAAGAACATACGTATTGGCACTCCTTACTGCCAAATATGGGAACTGTAAAATCATCAGTGACAAAGTTATTCAATCAAATCAAAATTAAACTTCTTCTGGTTTGACAACAATCTTGAATTAGTGCACAATCAGTCACTTATTTGAGATGCTGCAATTACAAAATCATCTTTGTTCTCTTTTTAATGCTTTCCTCTCTTGCACTAAATGATGCAGACATTATATGCATGCTATTGTCTGTATACGGTTGTACAATGCATGCTGCACGTTTTAAGCTATTGTACACTTTATGAAAATAATCAGACAGGTTTTATAGCTTTAGTTTCATTTATTTCAAACTCTTTACATTCTTTCCTCAAAACTTCCCGTAAACAATTATTTCCAAAATTTATTAAATGCATCGCTTGTCAGTACAGGATTAATTATTTTTTTCTGAACTCTATAATTATAGGATAAATTCATGTTTTATGTAGTTTGTTTATGTGTATACTTTCATCTGACAAACTGGTATAACTCGAAACTCTATATTCAATTTATGTAATTTTTAGGTAAATTTGATAGAAGAATAAGTAACAGAAAATTAGAAATTTGAAGATAGATTTATGTTTACTATGGCTTGACATACCATTTGTACTCATCAGTAACATAACAATTCTTAAAAACTCGAAAATTTGATCTAAATGAAGTTTTTGTTAAAATATGTGTTGAATTCAATTTCTCTGTAAATATATTCAAACTGTCTCTATTTGTCTTTGTATCAGAATGTCTTCGACCTTTGTACCTTTGTTTTTTTCATAAGGCACACAATATCAAATATTGGTGTTGGAATTATTGAATACGGAATTTATTGATGTGTAAATACTGATGTGATACAAATTACCCTATGAAAGTCAGTGATAGGTATTAAATTATTTCTTTTGTGAATATAATAGGTTACCCACTTTCAACTGTATTCATGCATGACTATTTTCAGTGGCTCATGTAACACCCCGATAAATCAGTGCACGACCAACCCGTGTAAGAATGGCACGTGTGTTTCGCATGGGAGCTTCTACAGGTCATGTGACTGTTACCCTGGTTACACTGGATATGACTGCGAGACAAACATAGGTAAATTGCAAATATCCACTCTCTCATTTGTTGTTCAGCTCTTTAAAATATATGATATATAGAGGATCTTACATGAGTACTCATTCATTATTGAATTTATTAAACGAGTTGGCAAAATGATATAATGCGAGGCTCTTGCCAAGCATTATATCATTTTTAGCTCGACTATTCGAAGAATAAGAGAGCTTATGTAATCACCTCGGGGACGGCGTCGGCGTCCCACATTCAGGTTTGCGTGTAAGCTGTGTTTACAAGCCTATATCTCTTACATTTCTTATCCTAGCACAACCAAATTTGGCCATGGGCTTTCTTATAGCATTATCTTAAGGGCTGTTTTGGTTCCTGCAATTTTGGTTCCTGTAACCAGGGAGTACGTTATAGGGAGGAGAAACGGGCTCGTTTTGCCGATTTATGTTGTCGCGCATGTGTTTCACTACTCCGTGAAAATGACTACTGCCGGTTGTTTCGCGAGTATGTGAAAAACAGCAAATTCTTATAAATTATTACACTTACCAACTCAATAAAGGTGCTAAATGTAAACATAAGTATTATATATTCACATCGTGTCCTCTGATACAGAGCGTGTATTTGTTTGCATGATTAAAAGCACATTTTACCAGACGGTTCCGTGTAACAAAGATGGCGCCACTCTGCGCCAAATAAAAAATGGTGACAGTGTATAGCTATTGCAAACGAGATACGAGACTACGGGTTATTTAGGCATTAATAATAACAAAAAGTGAATAGTAAACATATTTATCTTTGTCAGGAAGGTAATTTCATGGGG